>CAUYSK010050802.1:0-21489 GCA_963575035.1 Avahi laniger | reverse complement strand
AAATTTCAAGTCAAAATACTGAACATTATAATTGATAGATTTGTTATTGAATAGCTAAGAAGAATTTTTTTTTAAATCCATGATTACTTTACACTTATGACAATGTTTTTTCACCAAAATTACCAGCAATATAAAAATGCCCCTGCTAGTGTGGAATACAAGTTTCCAAAAGATTTATTGCCACAATGTGTTGATGCATTATTTCATTACCATGACTCCTGTCATAGATTATAAAAAGGAACAATTATTTCTCAACTTCAGTCTGATCACAGAGAGTAGACACTGATAGAGGATCAGAGATACAAAGCAAGCTGAGACCGATTCACTTCACCCTTGTATTTCTAAAGATTGCAGCTTCAAAAAACAAAATCATCCCATGCAGTAATTATATTTTGTCACTTTACATAATAATACAGCTTGCAGTCTACTTCTGTTTTCAAAATCACCTGGAGATTGCAAATTGTTCTTGCAATTATCTGATTTTCTGTCTGACTGAGACAGTGTTTCTCAACTGAGTTTCTCAACTGAGGCTGATCACCCTGGGGAGACTTCAATCTTTGCATGGGGATGTGAAAGTCAACCCAAAGAAAAGAGTGCTAGTTTCTCTGCTTACTAATTATTTTCACTAATGGCTGAGAAAGCCAAAGCATTTAATTAGGAATTTGGGTACTTTTTTTAATGAAGTATATCATTTCTCTTCCATATGGTGTCATCAAAAGATGTGTTTCACTTGCATTCAGTGGAAGATGTAATTTATTTTGATCATCAGATTAATAATTTTATATATTATATATATTTATATACAATTAATAATTTTCTTTTATGTTTTTTAAAATAAGAAAAATGTAAAGATTTTAAGAATTCCAAAATAAATAGGGGTTTTACTTGCTTTTCAACATATCCTATGCATACTCATTAAAAAAATTCCAATACAATATTCCAATTTCTTTTTGGCTTGAGAAATCATTATCAATCCTTCTAATTTGTGATATGCCCCCTCACAAACAAGGGATATTAAAATACTGCAGAATATTTTTCATGCTAACAATTTTAGAATGAGATCATGGAAAAGCTATTTGTTGTTGACATTTTGGTCCCTGACGAGATGGGGTGCACAATTAGAAGTAACAGTGCCAGCAAAGAGTGGATTTTCTCCGAGGGTGTGTTGTACATATGTGAGAAATCCTCGCAGCCCAATAGGATCTATTCCCCAGAACCGGTGTAAACAATTCTTTACTATTTGCAAGTGGAATATTCATAGAAATAATACACATATTATATTTTATCTCTACCTTGTTTAACTAGTCGTAAGTCTAGCTTTTATATTCTTTTTGATATATCATCTTTTCAATTTAAAGAATTCTGTTGATACCACCTCTATCTTATATTTTTCTGTAATGAATATTTTTGTATTTACATTTGCAAAATTATCTTTCATTATTAATTCTACTTGGTTTCCAAAGATAATCTAAAAAGCAGAGAAATATATAATAGAAATTAAAATAATATAACCATTGTTGGCATTTTTATGTATTTCCTACTAATAATTTTATATACTATTTTTTGTAAAAAATGTAATTATATCTTTAAATTTATATTTTTCTTTTTGTTCTGCTTAACATTATTTTCTGTGAATTTTCTATGCATGCAATTCGAAAGCATACCATGACATGCCAAAGCCTTCCTAGCCATGCAGGGAGACTACTAAACAGATAATGCAGTGTCTTACCCTGGCCAAAGACACATTAACAGAAAAGACTAAAAATTAAGAGACAAGAGAGTTCTGTGTATATTATGACTTCGTCTAACGAAATGCATTTGTTTCTATAGGGGAGTAAAGAAATCAGAGAAACTAAAGTGACATCACATTGAAATGCCAGAGTTTACTGAACAAAGCAAAATTAATTATATTCATAGATCAGGTAGAAAATTAATAAATGAATAACATGTGTCTCCATAAAATAGCAGTTGGTGAGAGCTATGGCAAGTGGGGTAATATTTATGCTGCCTATAGCCAATTAAATAGAATTTGTTATACCAACCAAAAAAATATGTTTATGATAATCTCTCAGCAGTTCTCTAGTTTATAACCTCCAGATAGTTAATGTTATGTCCTAATTGTGCTTGATGAGAATTTCAGAACGTCAGACTGCATTGTTTGTAATTATAATAACACTGTTCTTAGACAAATATTAAAAAGTTTCAATCATTTAAGTCTTTTGCAATGCCTGTGGCTTCCATTTTCATAAATTCTTTCAGATGGTATCTTCTACTTAACAAGATATGTTTATTTACACATCTGGTACATAACTTCTCATGTACACTCAGTAATCACCACGTGCTGGAAAGTTTCGTACAATTTCAAATGTTCTCTATGTTTCTCCCCGAGCTGTGGAGCCCTGTAAGACTTAGTTTCTCCTAGAAACTTTTCTCAGACTGTATGTCATTTGAGTAGTATGCACTGGGATTATTCACAGGCTCGACATGTCATTCATTTGGCTCTCACTATTAAAATGCAATGCTATAAACTATTCTTCACCCAGAAAACACTGCCACAGTTTAAAAAACAAGCCAAGAATTGATTTAGAGGAAAATTTATAGACTATTTGGAAATTAGACTAACAAAAATATCTCAATGAACGGAGGTAGAACTATGCATGGCTTGTTTAAAATGACAAATGGCAATCTTAGTTTCAACTTTGCCATTTATATGCATTTTTAACCTGAATACCTAGAATATTTTAATCTACTCAAGAATATATTTTTCTATGAGAACTTACCTACATGAGTGTTTTTGGTGATGACTGTGAGAGAATTTTACATATGATATTGAATAAAAATCATAAACTTTGGTATGAAACAGACCTTGATTAAAATCCCATTCAACTAGTTACTGTAAATAACCTCAGAACTCTTGCGACATATCTATAAAAATGATGAAAATAATTCCTACTAGAAATAATTGTTTTGAATATTTGAAATAAGTATCCAGTTCAATAGTTGGGCTCATTTCTGCATCTCCTTCACTGTAAAGTGTGTCCCTTTTCAGATACTATGCTAATGTCAGAATCATTCCCCTACATCAGATATACTATAAGCCCCCAGATAATGGTGCTGGCTGAGGCTCTGTGGCAGGAAAGCTGAACATAACCAGAATAGGTATCTATCCTTGGAAGGATGAAGAGTTGGCTCTTCAAGGATGGAAGAGGTATTATATAGTCAACTTGACACCAAGTAGTTGGTTAGTCTCATCAAGGGAGAGTGTCATATTGGGGGCTTCGTGTTGGTTTCAGTTATTATGAATTTGCCTATCCAGAGGGCAAAGTAGCCAGATCATTATTAGTACATAAGAGGTCATGCTGACAGGTTCATCAGTGTCCTCTCTCTGCCACTGTAGCCACTTTATTCATGTGCTCATTGTGCCATGTCTGAAGTGGCTGATGATGAAGACTGAGTCATCTTGACTTGGTTTTTCAGTGCCTTTTTCTGAGCATGGCGGATGGTGGATGGTTTCTGATGAGTTTTGTATGTTACACAAACTCTTCCCAATTTATGCCTATCCTTATATGTCCAACCACATCACATGCCTCCACCCCAGAACTCTTTGTCTCCAATCTTATAGTCCCTTCTGTTCCAGGCCCCTGAATAGACAACCAGACAATGATCACCATCCAGGAATACATGTTTCCCTCTCCATTGCCTCTCAGAGTCACACCATGAAAGTGGGAGTAATGCAGCTACCATCCCCTTGTGTCTTGTTCCTACTTACTGAGTCAACTCATCTATAAACCAAGCTCAGGCTTCTTTATCCTCTTTCACTTGATCCCATAGGACCCTATCCCCACCCCACACCGAAAGATACAGGTGAAGAAGGGGACCATTGGCAAGAATTGTGAGAGACATGAAGGTCTTTTCCATCTACTCAAAGCCTTATTCATGCTCTGTGGTTCTACTTATACTTGACCCTGGATACACCATTTCCAGCTTATAATGGACTACTGGAAGGCCTCTCCAGTACTGTGACTTGACAGGTCTGACATAACCCATCTCATAACAGGCATAATGAGTTGGTATCTCATGATCGATTTTTCAATCTCTATTAGGACCTAGTAACACACCAAAAGCAATTTCAGAAAGGACGTGAAGTTATTTACTGCAGATGGTGTGGCTTTGCTGCAGAATCTGAAGGGCCTGTATTTTGCTCCACTTAAGCTTTCCATATACTTCATATTACATCTTTTCCTACCAGTGACACCTCCAACACCGTATCTACCAGGCAATCAGACCAAGTGGTAGGGAAGATTGCATTGTGACCTGGATCTGATGCAGCAACCTTTCTGGCTCTGAGCACCGCTCAAAGCTGGCAGCTTTCCCTGCCACTCAATCAATTGGCTGGAGCAATATTCTTAGGTATAGAACATGTTGTCTTAGGAATTCAAAGTGGCCTTGTTCTGTGCTTTTTTTGTACTATGGTATGCAAAATGCCGCTACCACTTGGACTATTACTCTGTTGGACTCCATCATTCAGAGCTCCTTTATACTCAAGGATGTAAACAAGACTGGGCTTGTGGCTACCTCTCCAGCCATCCTTCTCAGACAGCTTGCAGAAGATAGCCAGCATTGAACTTTTTAGTTATAACAGTGATTATATAGTGATATTTCTGATGGCCTTGGTGAATGGTGTGACCTCTGTGAGCTCTCATGGAGCAAACTTCCTATAGGTCATTGGATCCTCCGAGTATGTATTCAATTCCATCATGCTCACTCCCTTCAGCCTCTTTATTCTTTCCTCCAGCATCTACCAAGGCGACTGTATATAAGCAAGCTTATATAATGTAATTCACTCTTATGAAGTGATCTACAATAATTTTTCTTTGTTTTCAAACCTTTTAAAATCAGATTCAAATGACTACTTTGTTTTAAACAGAGTAAAATCAGCAAATTTTAGAAATTCCTAAAGGTCAGGAGGGTAATAGCCTCTGAGTTTCTGTCAGACTCCTGAATTTACAGTGTTTTAATTACACCACAGACTTTAACAGACAAAATATGCAATATTTTAACAATCTCCAAATTTTCTCTGAAAAATAATTAGTAGGCTAGCATTTCTTAAATCATTAATTCTATTAAAGTGAAATATAAACCTTACCAGAATTTTTATTCCTCAAATGGACAATATAAGTCTACAAAGAAAGAAATTAATTTCAAAAATTAGTTTCATCATGTTAACAGAGACTCTGAGGGTTTATGAGTAACTGCAGCCCAATAATGAATATTTGTTAATCATTTTCGAACTAAAATGTCCTGGACTTTTTAAAAGCATGAAGACTCAATCTTTTTGGACATGTCAAAGTGGGAAAATCACATGCTTTATGGCTAAACTGACCTGTTATTTAAAGTAACTTTGGCAAGTCACCTAAATTCTCTGACAATCATACTGTTTTTGCAAGGATTCAAATTAAATGAGATAATTTATGAAATGCATCAGTAGAATTTGTAGTCCTGAGGTCCTGACTTTATTATTAGCTAACATAAAACTGAGATTGAGTTCTGTTGTACTGCTCACACCGGAACAGGTACACCAACAAAGTTACATAGGTCTCTCCTAGCACCACTTCAGAAGTATGTTCTTCAGTTGCTGTTCATCTAAAATCCATTTTCTTATATCTTGCTTAAATTTATCTTCCAGTAGCAAATTCTCTTTTCTCAAATAAACCTAGATTTTAGTGGAAAAGAAGACCAAAAAGTCAATAGAAAGAAAGGTAAATACATTTCAACCTGATTTTTACTGGGCCCATTGACTACTTAATTGCTATTAGATTAGACAAGATTTCTTTTAGAAACTTGAAACATAGACTTGAAGTGGATATTTATATTGTGTATGATATTTAGGAATATATACTCAGAAAATTAATGCAGTGCATTGTAATTTGGTAATAAAAGTAAACATTGTACATTCCTGAATTACCATTTGTTTATTAAACAGAGAACAGATATCCTGCAGAAATTTAACATCCTCTATTTTATTTAGCTTCCACCCCCCATCCTTAATCCAATGATATGCATGCCTGTGTAATAGCTTTGCTTTCACATATAAAATGTATATTTACACACAAAATGCTTTATACATATTTATTTCTAGTTTTCCATATCTTTAAATTTTTTAAGAACTGGATTAGATATTAGAGTTGCAATGTCTCTAAATGTATACACTAGAAAAATATTAATTCCTCAAAAAGTAAGAATATTTTCTTTAATTTGTCTTTTTTACTTTATGAAAATTGAGAACAATGAGTACCCTAATCACAGCATATTTACACTTTCAAATATTGCATTTAATTATATCCTTCTGCTTAAACAAAAAGAAAACAATAGAAGGTAGTTAGAAGCATTTTCCATAATAGGTTTGTATTATAAGATGAGCTAAACCTCTAAGTGGTGAGCATTAGTGTTTCTGAATTACAATATTGCAAGTCTATTAATGCTGCCTCAGGGGAGAGGAGTTCATAGAAATATTTTAATGGTAAAGTCTGAATTTTTATCAGAATGATGTCTTTTCTCATCAAATGGTCAATCACAAAAGTTACCCATTATATGGAATCTATTAACATGTGGAAATAGGCACACAAACTCAAGGGGATAGACTTAAGCTTATCCTTTTCCTAGTAGGAAGATTATAAGAAATAGAATTTATAGTAAATTGACTTCTTAGCAGGTCAATGCATTGAAGGTAAGATTTTATTAATGAAGACTACCACAATGATCATTTTGTCTAGTAAATATACTTGAACTATTCCTCCTTTCGGTTACATAGTTTTTCTCTTTGATACTTTCTTCGTGATTGGACAACCAGCTCCAAATACTGTTCTGGATTGGATTTAACATAAATTAACTAGATGACAAACATAACTTGATAAATATATCTAGTTGTCCTTTAGAAACAACTCTTTCAAATTTGCAAAAGAGTCATTCAAGAATGAGGGTTCCTTTCAAAGTGGAAATATCAAAGGTTACAGAATATGTTAAAATTTAAAAAGGTGAAATGTGGGAAAAATTAAGACTGTAGAGTATAGATAAGCTAGAGAATAACTTCTCTGTTTAAAAATTTCCACATTGTTATCGTAAACATGATTTTAAAACTTATGAAAAATCTCAAGGAAAATTCAATTTTTGAAGGATAGACAAAAACTCAAATTTTCCCTTATTCCTAAAACATTAGTAGTCAAAGCACTTTTCATACTGACAATGCCAAGCCCCAGCAATATGATAACTCTTGTTTTAGGTTTAGATATCAAACTGTGACCATCATCTGTCCTTAAAACTCATTGAAATGCACCACAGACTATAGCACAGAGCAACGGGCAAAAACAAATACTTTCATCTCTTCCAAAACCTGTCAACCATGTGTTCTTTTCCCTAGCTATGTCCAGAAGATTTTAACAATCAAATAGATTCTTGGTATCCATTTTTTTTTCTGCATGCAATTCTATAGTTTAATACGAACTCAGCTGGGATTTTAGGACTTTTCACAAAATTAAAATTAAAAAAATATCTCAAACCATAGGTGCATTAGTCACATACTTTTTATACTTGTTCTTGCAGAATTCAAAGAAAATTTTCTTCTACCTCCCATTTGCAATCATGGAATAAATTTAAGAATAAATTACTACTTTTGTATCATGCTTTTGTGCCTTTTAGGTTTTCTGTGGTGGAGAAGTGTGGTTGGAAATAAGTAGAAAAAAATGTTTTAAAAAGGAAATTGCTCATTCAATCATAAAAAACCCAACAAAATTCTTTTTTTTAAAAAAAATGGGGTATTTGATTTTTAGAGTTAATAGAATGACATAGTTTCAGACATAGTTCATCATCTATATTTGCTCTTTGAAATCATATGTCCTCTCACTTTAATTTTAATACCAGCTATATAAATAAGTTATCATGAAACATATCATTCTAAGTGAGAAATTCTCTCTGATTCAAAACTAATAAAAATGATTAAAGAATGTTATCATTACTGAATGAAATTGCCTAAAACGAAGCTAGTCCTTTTAGTAATCCTTTTCTTTGAGCCAGAGACCAAATGCTTTCTGACTCAAAGAGAGCACTTCTTCAGAGATAAAGATGATGCAGAACTCTTTTTTCCATAGTTCAAGAGCAAGCAAGGACATTAATAAAGATTTACAGTATATTAAAAGTGAAGCAAAATCTTCAACATTTTGTTGCCTTTTTAGACCATCTAGCCCAAAGCTTCATAACCGGATTCATGAGCTTTAGGCAGCAGCAGCTACATAATTTGTGGAATCTAGTATATAACGAAAATGCAGGAAAACAAGTTTATTGAGACCAACAATTAAAAAAAGAAAAGAAAGTGTAGAACCACTTGTTTAAAAATTAAGAATTCCAAGACAGTAATAGTAGTGCAGTAAAGCAAGTAAGAGGTCATTCTAAGCATGGACCTGTGTGGCTGCATACCTCACATGGCATGAAGCCAGACCTGGTTATTTGTATATGAAATTCCACATGTATATAACGATCTATAGCTTTCATCAGATCCTCAAAGGACCTGTGCACAAAAGAGGAGGAGACAGGGAATAAAGTTGAAAACCTCTGAGTCGACTAGTCTCTCATTATACCTTGAGGTCCATACAATGTTAATCTCAAAAGAGACCTAGTACCCAGGTCTCTTTCTTCTACTACATTGTTAATTGTAGATTTTGGTATTTTTGTTATTGTTGTTATTTTTAATATGCCATGCTATTTTCTTTTACAAATACTGGATGTAAAAATGTAAATGAAGAGTTCTCTTAAAGCAAAAATGATGTGAAATGCCATAAAAAAGTTTACCCTTCAAAATATTAACATTAGAACCACTTGAGATATAAAGTACAAAAGAACTGAAAGTTTTTTGGTTTGTTTTATCTCAGAGCTCTGTTCGGGTCATTCACAAGTCAAGCCTTTCTGCTAGATTATGAAAGAAAAAATATCAGTACCAAATGATAGTTCTGTTTTTAGAATGGCACAAACTAATACACAAAGAGAAAGGGAAAATGAAAAGATCAAAATTCAACTTTAAATAAATTTCACTTTTTCTAACTAGCTAGGAAAGTCAAAATCTTTTCTGGCAACCAGAACATCATGACAATAGATTTTTGTTCTTATGGATTATTAGGGACTTAACTAAATAGCACAATTAATATCCAATTCATATGATACTACAGTTTTTTAAAGCACTTGGAAAAACTGAATGCATAAGGCCAATGAATCTTAATATAAATTCAGAGCATATAAATTGTGTGGAAGTCTGTGTAAGGTTTAATATATGAAATGACGCAGTTCTTTTTTATGGAGAAATTTGTCTGAGATTTGTTATTTAAAAGGCAAATATATATGTTGTTTTAATAAGAAAGTATAAATGATAATATCCTCAGAATATATAAGTAGAACTTTAAAAATTTAATGAGTCTTCTTAAATTTTGATCATGTGACTGAAATGACCTTCCATAGGCCAATGATTCTGACTGTATCCATGTCTCTGGCCTCTTTAGAGTCTTAGTAATCAATTGCACCTTCCCTTCCAAATTTGCACAGCTCTTCAGCCCCCACTCTCTCTACAAAGTCCTAACTGGGTTTACACTAATAATGAAACATCTGCATATTCTGGACTTTTGAGTTCTTCTGACCTTGAGAATAATTTTACCTGTTGTAGGTACTGGAGGACATCGACTTCCTAAAATTTGCTAGTTCTCTAAGGTTATTGTGAAAACCCTTGCTTGTCTCCCTAGTAAAGTATATTTTAATAAGGAATTTCTGAAATTAATTAATTAGCCAAAATAGTTTTGATAGAATTTCAGTTAGTATACAAAGGGAGGCTGACTGAAGATAGATTTGAGCAGGAGATTTACAAACTCTCTCTGAAATCACCAAATTTTGGCCAACTTTGTAAGAGTAAGAAGAGACCTATCTCTGCAGCAAAAAAGTTCATTTAGTCATCTTAGGCTCAGAATATTTGTGAAGCTTAAAGTTAGTACAGTATTTTCTGTAAAAATTAGGCAATATAAATTAGCAATATAAAAGTAGTAATCCACCACAAACATTAAATGTATAAATGTGTATACATTATACACAAAACTGCAACGCAATGATAAGCTGCTGTTTTTAATTTACAATAAATTATGAACACTATATCCAGCACTCCTTAAACAATGGGCCACATAAGTGTTTAAGACTCAAACACTACTAACCCTAAGACCCCCTGCCTGATTAATTTCAGAAGTACTTTTACATACATACAAATTGTTCAAATAAGCTATCATGAAATTAGCAGATTTGAAGCTTATCCATGAATTGCTAGGAAAATTGGAATAAAGATCTGATTTGTAGCATCATTTTTATTTGCTGTATAATATTCTTTGTATGGATGAAGCGTAATATTATTAGATAATACAATATAGCTGTACATTAGATTGTTACTAAATTCTAATAATATTAAATAATATTGTGGTGGATATTTTTGTATATACATCTTTGCTTACTGATTCAATTATATTTTTGAATATAATATTAAAAGTGTAATTACTTGATCAAAGGACGAACACATTTTTAGGTTTTAATATTCATTCTCAAATGGTGAACCAGAGTTTATTTTAATTAAATTTACATAGGCAGTGACATAGAGTAACCATTTCCTTTTTTTGATATCATCATTTCTTTTCATCTAATGGATACAAGAAATAAAAAGACGGGGTTTCAGTGTTGCTTCAGTTTACATTTTCTTTAAATTTAGTAATGTTAAACATGCCTTTTACATCTTTATTGGCCATTTTTATTTTTCCTTTCTTTGAAATTCTGTATGTTTTCTGCCAGCTTTTATTGTTGTTTCTGATTTTAAATTACATATTAAGTACTCTTTGGGAATGAGTATTAACCTTTTGTCTGTTATATATGTTTAAAATATTTTCCAATTTGTCATTTACATTTTAATTTGGTTTATAACTACAGATTTTAAATGTTATGGTCATATCCATTATATTTTCACTTTTTTGAATGACAGTCATGTCTAGAATTTTTCCTCTAAAAATTATAGATATATTTTCTTTTAATGTTTTGATTGTTTCTATATAATTTAACTAAAGTAAATTTATATTTTATTATAAAGATAGTGCGTGTTCATTGCAATACTTCATAAGTTGCAGAAAACTATAAAGAATGAAAAAAAACACCTGCAGCTTGACTACCAGAGATTAACAGAGATAACACATTGGTTATCAACTTTTGAATTAAAACCTGCCTCTATACTAAACCCCTCTCCCCCACACACACTGCTTTGTAACTTATTTTTTTTAATTCGAGTAATATGGTATGGGCTATTCTCATTTTGGGATCAGCATTACACTGATTTGACCTGTTATAATGTAAATATCCATTTTAATATCTGTTATTATAGGCAAGAACATTTTTAAGAACTGTTTCTGGTTATTTTCACTGATTTATATTTCCATAGAAATTTATGAATTTTTTGACAAACTGAAAAAAAAAATGTTTTCAATGGACTTAAACATATATATTTATTTGTGGGGCAATTGATTTATATCTTACAGTATCTTATTTCCATCAAGAAACACATAATGTTTCTTTGTCTCTTTAATTCAGTCTTCTTTTATGATGCTCAGTAAAATTTTATACTTACCTACCTAGCACACTCTCTGCCACCTGCTACAATTGTTTCCTAATGAGCATTTTCAAATGATTGAAAAGGCTGAGATTTGCCCCACTAATAGTCATACACAGCCCATACCTTCAGCTCCAGCCGTGGTGTGTTTAAGAGATGTTTATGTCACTTCAGAATTTCAGTTACTGGTGGGAAGCAGAGAGACAGCCTCTAGGCAGGGAGCTTCAGGACTATGCCAAACAGCTTCTTGGCATTTGGTATGGCAGCGTGATTTTAGCTGGGATTCTGCCTTCCGCTCTGATGGGTTCATCTTCCGTGTGAGCTCCCAGCAGTGGTGTCTGTCCTTTCAAATTAACAGCCACTAATTCTAAATGCTGTTTGTGCTGGTTTTATTGTGCATAAATATGCATTAATAAACTACTGGTAGAAAGTTCCAGCTTATAGGAAATCAAAGAGGATTATGCTAGACTTGGAGTTTGGAAACTTGTTTGCTCTAAATACAGATCTATCATTTACTACAGAGTTCCTAAGTGAGTCATTAACCCTCTGAGCTTCAGTTTTAATTTGCATAAATGAACAATACTGTCTTTCAAGGTTTTGCTCAAATCTTCGTCTCTTTGTCTGAAGCTTTTATAAATTATCCCTTCTCCTAGCCTTCTATTTCTCTTTTTAATTGTCATTGTACACTTGGGCACTTGTCAGATATAGTTCAGATTTTCATCTTATTTATGTGTGTGTTCTCTGTCTCCCAAATTAAATAGCATTTCCTTGAAAATAACACCTGTGCTCTTTTCTTCTCTTTTGTTTACTAGCTCAATCCCTTGCACACAGAACGATCTAAATAAATATTTGTTAGATAGATCAAGCTCCTTCATTTCCTCATCTTTTTAAGTAGTTAATTATTGACCATTGTCACTCTACTGCTCTTCACAAACACTTAACTGGTACCATATTAATAGAACAAAAACATCCATATTTTTCTTTTACTTTCAACTACCAATATATGCTATACTTTTCAGATAATTTTACATTTTCCAGTGTTTAATACAGAAATCTCCTGCTTTGTTAATGTCTGGACATAAGGAACAAAATGGACAACTAAAAATTAGAAGAATATTTTTAAACATGCTAGTTTACAAAAAAATTCATACTAGACTACACACCTAATTATTTTTGCTTGCAGGAAAAAAATTAATAAAGAAGGCACACTTTTCGTACGCTACAACTTCAGTGTTTTCCACAGCAAAACGAATGACTAAAAAAGATTTATTTTTATTATTACTACTGAATGTCTTAGTATTAGCCATTAATTGGTTCAATTTTCTTTTCTACCATTAGTATGTAAAACACACACTAAATATGTCTTCAAAAAATATCTTGTTTAATTAACTTAGTTGATCTAGTCATTCAAAGTGCTAAGCATCAAAATAACTAATGAATGGTTAGCACAAACTAGCTGCTTTTCTTTTTTTTTAAACAACTTTATTGAGACATAATTAACATACCATAAAGTTTACCTATTAAAAGTATGCAGTCTAGTGGTTTTAGTATACTCACAGTTTTGCAACCATCCTAACAATCTAATTTTAGAACACTTTTACTGCTCAAAAAAATGTGTATCCATTAGCAGATACTTTTCATCCTGCCTATTATAAGCATTTTATATAAATGAAATCATAAAATATGTGATCTTTTGTAGATAGATGCTTTCACTTAGCATAATATTTTCAGAGTTCATCCATGTTGTATCATATTTCAGTATTCCATTACTTTTTATGGCTGAGTAGTATTACATAGCATGGATATGCTATATTTTGTTTATTCATTCACCAGTTAATGGAGATTTAGTATTCTTTACAATTTTGGGCTATTATAAATAATATTGCTCTGAACAGCTGTGTCTAAATTATTGTATGGGCATCTGTTTTTACTTATCTTGAGTGTATACCTAGGAATAGAATTTCTGGCTCATATGATAACTCTATATGTAATATTTTGAGAAACTATCAGACTATGTTCCAAACCCCCAAACCATTTCCATTCCCATCAGCAATATATAAATGTTTCCCTTTCTCCACATCCGTGGTAGAACGTGTTGTTGTCTATTTTATTATTATTATTACCATAACAATTGCAGTAGGTAAGAAGTGAAATGATATTTCATTGTAGGGTTTGATTTGCAATTCCAAAATGACAAATGATGTTGAGCTGAGATAACGTTGACTCTGGATCACTTGAATTTCTACACAAATTTGTTGATCAATTTAGCAATTTCTGCAAGAAGCCAGCTAGAATTCTGATAGGGATTATGTTCAATAAGTAGATCAAATTAGGGATAATTCCTATGTTAATATTAAGTCTTCTCATCTATAAACATAGGATGTCTTTCCATTTATTTAGACTTCCTAAATTTCTTTCAACATTTTTTTTTCTAATTTTCAGTGTAAAAATTTTCACTACTTTCATTAAATTCATTCCTGGATATTTTATTTTTTGTTGTTATTTTTGTAAACATAAATATGTCTTTAATTTTATTTTCTGATTGTTCATTGACATTATTTATAAAGACAATTGATTTTTATATTGACCTTGTATTTTGTAATCTTGATTCACTTATTTATTATTTTAATAGTATTTTGGGGGTGTGTGGCTTCATTATGATTTTCTATACATAAAGTCATGTCATCTGTCAGCAGAGGGAGTTTTACTTCTTCCTTTCCAATGCAGATACTTTTTACTTCTTTTTCTTTTTTTCCTATTTTTTCTTGCTAGAACCACTAGTATAATGTTGATCAGAAGTGACAAGAGTAGATATCCTTGTCTTGGTCCTGATCTGAGGAGGAAAGCACCCATTCTTTCTCTATACATGATAGGATAGATTCCTAAGGCAAATAATCTATGAAATGCTTTGGCATGGGGGTAATATATTTTGATATTGTAGACACTATTAAAACTAAGTATCATTGTCCAAATCATAATCATAATCATTTGGGATTTATTTTAATAAAATAATCAAACTTATGTGCACATATGGAAGTAACATTTATGGAGTGTCAGGCAGGTGGGAGGGGGAGGTGGGGATGGGTAAACTCACAACTAGTGGGTACGGTGCATGCTGACAGGGGGATAGGCACCCTTGTACCTCTGACTCGGGTGATGCAAAAGCAATTTATGTAACCAAAGCATTTGTACCTCCTTAATATGCTGAAATTAACAAAAGAAAGAAAGAAAGAAAGGCCTTGTAATGCTGCAGTAACAAAGAGCCTCCCCTTATTTCTTGCTTTCAATGTTCTCTGTGGATTTGGACATGAGCCACCTTCCACACAGCTACTCGGTAATATTGATTGATTAGTACCAACTCAATGGTGAGTACATGTGGTGTTTGTTTTTCCATTCTTGTGATACTTCAATTCTTGTGCTACAACCAATTCTTATATTGATTTGGAATGATTAACATGTCAATATTTCAATCAAGAAAGGCCTTGTGAATGTTTATAGCGGCACAATTCACAATTGCAAAGATGTGGAAACAACCCAAGTGCCCATCAATACATGAGCAGATTAATAAAATGTGGTATATGTATACCATGGAGTACTACACAGCTGTAAAAAGAAATGGTGAACTAGTACCTCTTGTGTTATCCTGGATGAAGCTGAAGCCCATTCTTAGAAGTGAAGTATCACAAGAATGGAAAAACAAGCACCACATGTACTCACCATCAAATTGGTACTAACTGATAAACACTATGTGCACAGCTGGAAGTAATAATCACCAGGTGCTGGACAGGTGGGAGGGCGATGGAGGGGATGGATAAATTCACAACTAATGGGTGTAGAGCGCACTGTCTGGGGAATGCGCACACTTGCAGCTCTGGCTTGGGCAGTGCAAAGGCAATATATGTAATCAAAATGTTTGTACCCCCACAATATTCTGAAATGTAAATTAAAAAAACCACTGGTTGGATAAAAAAAATAGTAATTGATAGACTCAAAAAAAAAAAGTCTTAGAGATAGGACTGAGATTCCCATCAATGCATTCAGCTCAAAGACTTATCTCTGAGTGATGTGCAGCAGTGTCTACATTAGGTCAAGGTGTGACTGCACTTGACTTGGAGACATATGAACTAAAAATACAAGTTAACTTCCTCATGTATTTAAATATAATAATAAAGCTTATACAAAATAAATACAAAAATCACTACCCTTAGAAGAAGGAAGAATGGGGGACATGCAGTGATGTAGTCTATTTAATCTACTGAGAAATGGACAGCATAATGCCGTGAGAGGCAGTAATGCTCCCAGACTATTATCGTACTGGTTCCTGAGCATCTCCACTCATGCTGTGGTGCAGTCCTCGTATCCACTCCGCACCCACACTGGGCAGGCCTTGCAAGGGATCCCAAGTCATGAGAGAGGAAAATTATCAGAATTTTTTAGTCCCCAACCATGCTATATGGAAGGAGAAACTATTATCCAATGTTCTCTGCAGACCTTCAGTCTATCTTTATCCTCTTTGTCTACGTCTGACGTGAGCATTTTAGATCTATGCGTGCTTGGTGGCTGAGGAGGTATCTCAGTTCATTTCCTTAATCTAAAATGTTGGAAGCCTAAGAGTGATTTTGAATCATAGGTAGTCTTAAGATTTTTACTCTGAGGTGTAATACCTATCAAAAACTGGCCTTCTTATTGTATTTGATTCCAATTAGGTCATGTGCAGAACAGCTTTTCTAAGATAAGTTTCAGAGTCGCTATATTTCTTGGCTGTCTTGGCCACAAACATGTCCGTTCATTCAAATGGGAATATTCTGAGACCGTGGGCTTTTCTTTACCCCAATCAGATTTTTGCCCTAAGTCATTTTGTCCAGATGAAAGTATTCACTGGCTCCATATCCTTAGTCTGATTTTTCCCTCTGAGGCAATTAAGTGAGTTTAAAGATATTACTGGATTTTTGTTTCTCGAGTTTTCTCAATTTTAATTTTTATTGTTGGAGATCCAGAAACAGTGACTTCCTCAATCCTGAAAGACCCAGATTTTGTGGACTGTATCTATTCTCTTCCCTGTTTGCTTAAAAACCAGCAAACAATTACTTGAACCCACTGCCTTCTTATAATATCTTGCCAAACAAAGCCATTTACAACTACAAAAAAATTCCAAATTTTTCAATCTCTCTTTTCCTGAAGTTGCAGATTTTTGTTATTAATTTTTTTTAATTTTGTTTTGTTTTGTTTTAGGTTTACATTCTGTTTCCCAAAACCCTTCAGGGGTTTGCCAAATGCAAGAGTTTGTGCATTTTGCCAAGTATTTTACTACTATGTAATAGAGATCACCATCTTTTTTTAGGCTTTGATATCAGATTCCTACTGCTCATATTTTAAGTTTTTGTTACAAAAGCATCCCAATTTTGGTTGCAATATCAATATTTGTCAGAGTAGGCTCAATTATTCTGCACTAACAATCCTCAATCTCAGTGGCTTATAACAAGTTTATTCCCTTCTCCCATAAAATTTGGTGTGTCTCCAGCCAGCTCTAGAGTAAAACTATCCTCCATTAAGTCCATTTAGGCTAAGAGAGGTCCCACCATCTGAGCCACACTATCTGGAATTATATGACTCTCTTCACTTCTGTTCTATTGGCCATTACAATTGACAGTGTCCTGCCCAGTTCCATGGGCCAGAAAATGTAAAGGGACAAATGAAATAGCTGGTGAGCTCACTGCTTCTGACAGTATTACATTCTCAATTTCTCAATGAATTAAATTGATTACATAATGCCATCTTTGTCCTCTCAGCAATATGAAACTGTGATATGTTTTCACACCTTCAGAGTTGATGATGTAGTTGGTAGTTGTCAATTAGAGCTTTTTTCTGTGCAAAGTTAAGAGACCTTTCTAGAATTGAATGTGTGATTTTGCTTTCATACACACTAAACTTCATTGCCATGGAAATTACATTAGGGAAATACATATGGAATCTAAGGCTAGCAGTGTTGTGTTCAGTACAATTGAGAGAAAGAATTTGGGAGGAATTTTTATAAGAATTTAAATACTATATAGTTTAATATTATGCAGTCTTCAAGCTTAAAATCTATTTTATGTGTCTGAATCTTAAGAGAAAATGATCAAAGGATAGCTAACATGCACACTTGAAGAAGCTCTATAAAAAATCTATGAATAAAATTCAAAGACTATTTCTGTTTCGAAAATCAAAAATATTTAGGTTTAATAAGGCTCAGTGAATCAACAAGTGATAGGATAACAAAATGTTGACTTAGCCTAAGGAATGACTTAAAAAAAATGCAGTATGCAAAAAAAATTAAAATGTAATCTTATATATTAATACATTTCAATTTACTGTTTTTATGATTGACAGTCAACAAATCCATATGCCATTTAAATATGCATATGTTTTCAAAGAAATACTTAAATTTTTAAGGCTTATGACATTGAAAATGCAATTAAGCTACCTATAAATTAATTAGCAAATTTCTTGTCCCTGCTAATTTCTTGTCCGTCCCTGCTGTGGAGGCCAGAATATAAAATACAATTTTCAACTTGGCATAGCAGGTACATCAAAGAGTCTACCTTCAGGGTGTTTTAGTGCTCCCCAAAAATGAAAAATAGATTCATCAGCAATTTTACCTTGCAGAAAGCCTTATCACTAAATAGGTCCATCCATCTGAAGGAAGGAAAAAGACTTTAATATTAAAATGCTTTTAAGCTATACTATCTAGTCCGTGAAAATATTATGAGCTTTATAATGAACTTCTCTATTTGCAGCTAACTATACAAAATCTTTTTTTTTCCTTAATGAGCAAAACTCCACTGATGACCAGTACAAACCTTAAAAAAAAATAAACTGATACTTTTAAAAAGTATATTTTAAATATTTGCTACTTGATACTTTGCTAGCAATCTGAACACTGGAAACAATCATTATCTCTGCTAAAGAGAATTGCACTTTTTTAGGCAAAAATTAAAGTGATTCTGCAAAATAATTAAGCACAATCTCTTATTGCACACACTATAATTGCAGCTTATAATGAAATTGGACATTATTTTGGTCATTAGAGTAGAAGCTTGGAGATGTATTAGGATTCCTTACAGGAAAAATAAGTAATTTTATATCTAAGTACACCATAGAAATAAATATGCAGAAGAAAAATATTAATATGTTTAGAATGTAGCTGTAGAGTAAGTCCTTATTTAAAAAAATGCATCATGAGAGCACAAGATAAAATTCTTTGGCCACAATTAACTTATGAAGCAGAGAAGCACACCACCTGGGGCTCGTTACTAGCTTTGCTTTTGGCTCTGAGATGTAGTTCCAAGGGCAGAGCTTTCTGTTAAATTCAGAGTCAGACAATTGAACCTAAGTATACTTGGGTCAAGAGAGGGAGCAGATGCCTGGGAGACAGGAGGGAATACAGAATTCTGATCCACTTTTCTACTCCCCTCTAGATGCTTAATGCTGGGCCAAGAAGCCTGCCAACTTGTGATCCTGATGGTCAGAACTTCAGCCAGTTCTCCTTGGGGTTCCATGTCTAGTGAATGCCAGGCTCATTAAGGGTTCATTACTAGCCCCAATCTAGTGGTTCTTTGGGTTTTTTATTCAGCACAATTGAAACAGTGCACTAGGTTTGGAGAAAATTGAATCGCTTCTCTTTATGTTTGCTTGTAGCTCAAGTGTCCTCAAAGACAGAGCCATAGACAAAGGCTTGCAAGGCAAGTAATGTGATCCCAGGAAGCTGGAAATGAAAAGAGTTGAGTAGGAAAATTTTAAAAAAGCAAAAGAAAAGATACCTTGTTTCATTACCCACCAGGCTGGGACACCAGTATTTGATTCTGCAGGATGTTTTTGAGGTTTTCGAAATGCGTGTCAGAACTTGCAGCCCAGGGGACAACAGAAAAGAGCATTTTTCCATTAGCTTCTGTCCCCTATTGATCAAGGATGGCACCACGGGCATTGACACCCTACTCCCAGTTGTCTATCTGTGTCCACAAGATCCCTCCAGGAACTTCAAGCTGTGTCCTTGAAGCAGAAAGCTAGAGAAAGCCTTTGCACAAGATAAGACGCTGTCAAATTGCATCCGTGTGAGACTGAGGGACAACTTCAAGGACCAGGGCAACACAGGAATGGCTGTAGCGAAAACTACAGCTAAGAGGATTTTGAGTGACATGGCAGAGGTCCCCACAGATTGGTCTAAATGAAAAACTAGAGTAGAATTAAAGTACTGGAAATAGGAATGGAAGAAAAAGAGAGAAAGAGAGATTATAGGACTACTTCCTAAATACTACTTAATTACTGTGCCACCAACTCTTGCGTTATCTTCTACATATGTGGTGGGCAGTGATCAGCCTAGCCTGGAAGAACACTTACACATCACTCTTAAACATTCAGTTGATTCAAAGTTTATATCTTAATAATTGTTCCTCAAACAGAAACTTTTTTAAGACAGCTTTATTGAGATATAATTGACATATCAATAGCTACAAAGAAAAAACACCATAGTTAAGGAGCATTATTAAGGAACAAAGCATCCTTTGTTCTGACTAATTGAAGACTGAAACACAAATGCTGTAAAATACCAGGGGGTGGTAATTCTCCCTCCCTATTTAGTAGACAGAGCATTGAACTTGGACTTAGAAGCTGTAGGTCTGAATGTTAAAACTGTCACTTTGTTACTGTATAACCTTGGACAAATTTCTTGAATCCATTTGTCTTTATATGTAAAACTCAACTAGTAAAATTTGTTTGCAAATCTTACTGGTCTAATAAAGGACAAGCAAGATAGTATGTTAGGAAATATTGTTCTGCTGGGCCTTTTTTCTTGGTCTTTATCCCTTCCCATGATTCAGAGGTTTCAGAGACCATCCCAGATTGATCCTTAGTCTAAAACTAACTGAGAACACCAGGTCCAGTTCTCTCCATCCCTGCTACCTCTTAAGAGCCTATAGACAACTTCAGTAATCCCCCTACGGTCATAAAATTTTTGCATCCATATTGGTCATTCCTAACTTGCTCAACCTATACCCATAACAATTAGTCCTTTGATTCTGCAATTGCACTTCTCAACATTTAGGTAGTTATATCCCTGATTATTTTTCTTTCTCTAATACTCAATACTCTGCTGTTGGAATTTTCCTTCAGCTCCTTAAAAGAATCTATAATATCATATTTACTCCAATGCTCTGTTTAGACCTTAGCTGACAATAATCCTCTCAACACACTCAGTACGGAAAATTCAGATTTTTTGAACTAATCTCTGATCTAGTATTGGTTATATTATAATTTATTTACTCTCCTTCAATTTTTGAAATATTCTTTTTTTTATTTATTATTCCAGGGTATTGTGAGGGTAGAAACATTATAGTTACACTTTATGTCTTTGCCTCACCCAAATGCAGGTTAAAGGCGTGCCCTTCCCTCTCTTTAGTGCTTCCCGTGTCCTTTAGTTGTAGATTTGCCTCCCCATCCCCCTAATTCCTGGAGAGTATTCCTGCCATGTGATCACTCTAGTGTTGATCAGTTAGTACCAATTTGATGGCGAGTACAAATGGATCCTGTTCTTTTGCTCTTGTGGTGCCTCACTTTGGATAATGGGCCTAAGTTTAGTCCAGGAAAGTATAAGAGGTGCTAGATCACTGTCGTTTCTTATAATTGAGTAATATTCCATTGTAAACATATACCAAATTTTAGTAATCCACTCATGGATTGACGGGCACTTGGGTCGTTTCCATATTCTTGCAATAGTGAATTGTGCTGCCATAAACATTCGAGTGCAGATGTCTTTATAGTAGAATGTTTTGTGCTCTTTTGGGTAGATG
>CAUYSK010050801.1:0-30488 GCA_963575035.1 Avahi laniger | reverse complement strand
TGTAGGAAACTGCAAAACACCTGATAATCATTTGGTAATATCCCACACCTCCTGTAAGCCTTCCACTGGACTAGGCCAATAAAAGGAAACCATCTGGGAGTCTTCAATGTCTTTCTCCACTCCAGACTGACCCATTCCTCTCTCTGGAATGTATTTTCACTTTGGGTAGCTTCCTTCTTTACTTTCATTTTGTATAGTTTCTTTCTTTTCTGTAATAAACCATTTGTGTGAGATTGCTTTGTATTTATGATCACTCCATCACTGGCTCAACTAGTTACCAGTACTCACTCTTGACACCAGGAACAGAGGACCAGGGAACATTGAGATAGACCTAACAATTGCTATATTTCTTGTTCTTGTATCAGTGATTGGTAGGCCATTTTGCTGTGTGGAAGTATTGGTTCCAAGCTGAGAGGTAAATAATCCTAGGACACTTGCCCGTAACACTGGGGAGGAGTAGAATTCCAACTAGCAGTAATTGCAGAATAAGGGCAACTAACTGGAAGGGTATAAGACACATGGGTGGCCAGACATGCTTTTAGAATTAAAGAGGTGAGGATCCGAGATCAAGAGCTCTGACAAGAGCTAAGGGAGAGATCATGGGGGCTAAGCTAAACTTGCCAGAAGTATTATAGCAGGTCCTTGGATTTCATGGAGTCTAAGAGATATGAGACAAAAATTCCAGGGAGAAATCAAGATGTACCTTTTAAGTTACTGAGAGTTATTGTAGAGGGGTGATGGAGAGGAAAACTGGGCTATGTCAAAGTAGCCAAAACGACTCTACAGAAGGGACTGGAAGAGGGGAACCAAAACTTGCTGAGAGCCTTCCTATGACACAGGTATTATTGTTCAGTTTTTCAGAGGAGAAATCGAATTCTCAGAGGGACGAATGCCCAGAGTAACAGAACTAATGATCAGTGTAGCCAAGATTAAAACTTAATTCTGCGAGGCTTCGAGCCCCACACTTATTCTACGAGATTTTGCTTCTCCCCACTTTGGCCGTCCCACTACCACATCCTACACTCTTCTTCATTTCTGCTTTGTCCCCTTTTTAACTTACTCTGGTTATCCTAAACACGGAATAGTTTAAAAGTCAAAAAAAGCCACTTTAAGCCATTTTTCTCCGCTCTCCCCTAGTTAGGAGAGAATATTTAAGAAAACTAAAAGGACTATAAGATAAACTACTTTTTAGAGTCAGCAGGGTACTTAGTTAGTATTTTCCGTGCATAAGGAGAAGAAAGCGTCTGAGAGCAAATCACAATAATAAAGGGGAAATGGTGTCAACATTTGTTTGGAAAAATAAATGCATTATAACTTAACTTTCTAGAATTCAGCTAAGGGAAATTACATCTCCATTAACTTAGAATACTGTGGTTCCTAAAGATTTAGCTACTGCTTGCAAAATGCCCCATGTGACATATTTAGGAGTTATGGGGGATAATAGTTGTTAAGAAAATCTCTAGGAGGTTTAAAAAGAATTGAACTAATTTAGACATGAAATAGAATTTTACCTGAATGTGTAGCAACTGTATAATGTGTATTTTTAATTTGTTTTAGTTGGGGGGGATACTGCTAGATGGAAAATTGAGAGGATTTCAAGAAATATGGAGCCCATTTATTAGGCAAAATAAAGCAGTATATTCTATAATATTACACTGATGATCATAGGTTTGAAATAATGGTGACATATATCAGCTGACACCCGGGGATTTATCAAAGAGTATTGTAATCCAGTTTTTGCATGGGCATGCTTATAGATTACTGACAATTTGTGAGGAACACAGTTAATATTATGAATGACAGAGATGTAGTCATAACCTTTTAATTACCTTTATAATAGCCATTGGTTTCACTTATTTTACTTTTATAAAATAAACTTTGTGTTTCCATTGTTCATTTCTGGACTTATTTCTATAGTAATACAATAGCAGCTCTCAATTAGAAGCTTGCACATTATTAAGGTCCTTCTCCTTGGGAAAATGAAGTAGAACCATGAACGACTAAATGAGAAAAATGCATCTACCCGTTCAAGAGCATGTATTGATCAGTGTGTATGTAGTTGGTACTCCTCTAGGCTCTGAGGACACATACAACAAAAGGGGCAGAAAAACCTCTGCTGTCATGGAGCTTGCATCTAGTGAAGGAAGCAGACGACACATCATACATGCGCGCACGCGCACACACACACACACACACACACACACACTGCAATTAAGATTAGATAAGAGCTATGAATAAAGTAAAATAGGCTAAGGGATGAGAGGGTACTAGGGTAGTTGGGAGTCACAGGGATGATAATTTAGGTAGTTTAGTTAGAGTTATCTTTCTGAAAAGATGACTTGCGAGTGAGATTAATTTAGAAAACTAATAGGAAGTGAGAGAACATAAGTAAATTATTGATTTTATTAAGAAATAATTTATTAGACACCAAGTATTTTATAAAATTATTCTTTATAGGTTATTTCAAGCAATATTTATTATAACACAGCAATATAAGTATTATTATACCCATTTTAAAGCTGGGGAATCTGATACTCACAAAGACTGACTAATTTACCCATGATCATGAAATTTCTAATTGCGTCAGGATTAAAACTCAGATCTGCCTGAATTTAGAAATCATGCTCTTTCCATTTTACTGGGCTATCTCTTGGATCAAATAAATTTGTCCTTTAATACTGTTTTTTTCTCTCAAAAATAGGTTTGTGGAGAATGAAATTTTCTGGACAATTGCCCCTTCTGTCTCTTTATAGAAGCTATATCAGAAGTCTGTCTCTCAGCACCTATTGAATTTCCTCCCATGCATCAGGGTTTGCTGGACACTGGAGGCAGAGATAACATGGACTTGCTAAACTCAAGGTGTCCCCAGACAGGGGAAGGGGGAGAGACAAAGTGACAATTTTAAGGTACTATGATAGATGCTAAAATGGGGCACTGTGGAAAAAGAGAGGAAGTATAGTCTTAAAGGTGAAAAAGAGGAAAGGAGGAGAGAGCATTCCTAGTAGAGGTGATAATTGTCTGGTTCTTACAAGAGTTAGAATCAGAAATTACTAAGTAATGGATTGGACATTTTATTATTAATCGTTTCCGATGGCTGCTATAACAAATTATCCATAAACTAAGTAGCCTAAAAAAACAGAAATTTATGTTCTCACAGTTCTTGAGGCTGGAAATTTAAAATTGGTATGACTAGGCTGAAATCAAGGTGTCAGCAGGGCCGTGCACCCTCTGGGGACACTAGGGGAGAATCTGTTTCCTTGCGTCTTCCAGCCTCTGACAGCTGCGGGAGTCCCTTGGCTTCTGGCTGCATTGCTTCGGTCTCTACCTCTCTCTTCATATGGCCTTTTCCTCTGTTCATGTGAAATTTCCCTCTGCCTCCCTCTTACAAGGATACATACAATTGCATTTAGGGCCTACCCAGAAAACCAGAATAATCTCCTCATCTCAGAGTCCTTAAGGTACTTACATCTGTGAAGACCCTCTCCTTTCTCTCTCACTTTTACTTTTTTTTCTCTTTTGTGACATTAGGTAACATTTACAGGTTCTAGAGATTAGAATGTGGGTATCATTTGGGGAGCCATTTTTCAGCTTACAGTGAGGGTTGAAGAAAATACTGTGTGGGGGGCAAAACAAAGCAGATGTTGGAGGCCTTAGGTTGCCAAGCATTGGGTTCCAACAGAAAAGATGGAGGAGGCCAAGGGAGGCCATTGCACAGTATTGGCTTTGCCCTGCATTGTGAGAATATACTTACCACCATGTAACCCTTCATTCATTATGTGTTTGGATAAGCTCTGCTAGAAACTGGGGGAATGTAATGGTGGGACAACATCTACAGTCCCTGCCCTTATATAGCTTCAATCTACTGGTAGAGGTAGGCCATTAAAAAAAAAACACAGATAAATTATATGATTAGGCACTCTGATAAATGCTATGGAGAAGAATACCGGGTGTCAGTAGGATTGACGGAAGTTGGGGGAAACTGACAAAAAACCATTCTAAACATGTGGCATAGTGATACATATCCTCTATTAAGCATTCTAGCTAGTTCATCCTTCCTGTAATCCTCTTCTCCCAACCAAGTTTGGTTTTGTTTTTCGGTTTTTTTCCCCTCACTGCAGCCTACATTTATACTCTATGTCCTATTCTTTGAGATTTCTTTGCATGGTGTCCTTGAGGATGTGGTATTTGAATGGCGATCTAGTGGATGTGTCAGAGTTAACTAGCCGAAAGGTGGAGAGGAGCAGAGAAGAGCATTCTGGGCAGATATGAAAACTAGGATGAAAAGACCAGTGCATTGAAGGGATAAAATGAATACCAATGCAGGTTCTGTGCAGAGAGAAGGAGAGAAACTGGTACAAGATGCACCATGAGAATTAGGCAGAAGACAGATGAGGAAGGGCCTTCTAGGCTACATTTAGATGTTGCTCCTTACTTTATAAGCATAAGAAAGTATGGGAAGAGAATTGTTTTATTGTTTTGTTCTTTTCTGCTTTTTAAATTTTACCAACAGTAAAATTTGCACTTCTTGGTATCCTGTTTGACAAATGCATTACAGTCATGGTAACTACATCCACAATCAAGATACTGATCAGTTCCAATATCTGCTCAACATTTCCTCATGTTATCCCTTTGCGGTCAATTCCTCCCCCTTTCCCTGGCCCCAGACAAATGCTGATTAAGTAGAACAACTATCCCTAACCTTTTTGGAACACAGGGACTTGTTTCATGGAAGACAATTTTTCCACAGATGGATGAACCAGAGGGTGGCGGGTGGGCAGTGGGCAGAGAAGGTGGAATTCAGGCAGCGATGTTAGCAATGGGAAGTGGCTGTAAATATAGATGAAGCTTTACTCACTTGCCTCCTCTGCTGTGCAGCCTAGTTCCTAATAGGCCATGGACTGGCACTGTTCCATGGCCCAGGTGTTGGGGACCACAGAAATAAAGGGATCTTATCTTACAACCATGTAAAAGATCAGTTGAAAGGATAAGACTTAAATTCTGATGAAAAAAAAATAATGGCCTAACACTGTGGTAGCAGAAAAAGCAGAGTGAGCTATTTAGGATCCAGAATCAAGAGAACTTGAAAGCATTAAATATTTTAATTTGGGGAGGGAGAAGGAAGCATACAGGAGATTTTCAGGTCTGTGGTTTGGGTAACTGAAAGCCTAGTGGAACTATCAAGGATTGGGGAGTAAAGACATTGTGATTACGGGGAGGCAGGGTGGTGCTGAGACATCCAAGACTGATGTGTGGGTGGGAGGATCTTGCATCTAATATTCATTAGAGAAATTTAAACTAAAGACTTTAATTTGAGAGATGGGAGATTTTAAAAGGAATCATAGACCTTTGTTTTTATGACTATCTAATACAATTTTTGAAAAATTAAAAATAATAGCAATATTCATTTGTTCTAAGTGTGTATGTATTTAAGCCTGGAAACAACTAGAAAGTAAAAAAAATACCACTTTTACTTTACAGATGAGAAGCCAAGGCATAAAGAGATTAAGTAAGTATAGCCAAGGTTTCACAAGTAGTAAGATGTAGAATTGAAAATACAAGTGCAATATCTTAAACTCAATTACTAAATACTTTTTCAGATGCATCTTATGAGATAGTTAAGGCAGTAGTACTTACTGTAGGAAATTAATCATAATTGTCTGTGAAGCTTTTAACAATACAATGCAATGTGTATTCATGGCACACTCCGTCTTGCCCGCCATATCAAGGTGAGGGAGCAGGGGCTAGAAATTTTTGTTTTTTGTTTATAGCTGGTTTCGACATGTCCCTCCTTTCGTCTTTCACCGGCACACACTACCACTCACAATACTCGAATGTTGATAACCACTGCGTTTGTGGTTAGTGCTCTGAAGTTATTGATTTATTGATTTACCTTGGATATTAATGGATCATGGAAATATGCTGCAAGTAGATGTGAACAGACAGCTATTCTGGATTAGAGGGCATTCCCAGTGTATGCTGTGAGGGATACCTGGTGCTGATGATCAAGAGAAAATGGCATTGTTGCATAAGGCCATGGATAGGGACCATGTATCTGCTGCTAGTATCATACAATGGAATTTATAGACAATATGTTCAATGAAGACTTAAAATTACGATTGTTTTTAGTATAATCTCTAGGTCATATGGACAGAGTTCTAGAAGCTTGTCCAGGCTACAACAGGTTACACAGACTACATGTGTATCCTACTTTTTCCTGTATGCATATTCTTGAAATTCATACTAAACATTTTAAAATATTGTATTATGTTTTATATTTTCCAATGGAGAAGGATATTTTAAGAAATACTTTGTTTTTTAAAAAGATAGACCTTCAAAAAATGAGTGAACAAATTTCTAAACCATCTACTTTGTAAATCTATGTGTTCATATAATGCATTTGGATGTACGTAATGATATATTCTTCTTCCACATTCATGTTTATGAGGATGAACCTTCAAATCTTAATTTACAGAAAACTCTGGTAATTTTTCATCTCTCAGTCTTTTTATGTAATTCAAAGAGCTAAGAGTCTCTCTCAAATATTCTAAAGAAGCAAGAGTAAAATCTAAATATTTATTTTACATTGTTTTTTTTCTGTCACTGCCAAAAAAACACAAGCAAATATAAAACAAAAAGCAAATAGCAATGACAATAAACATGTCAATAATGTTGGATGCTGTTGCAAGACCTATGCTAAATTTAAGATAAACCTTTTATTTTACTCTATGAATTTAGTTCTTTTTCAATATTGCAATCACCTTTTCCAGTGTGTCAGAAGCAACACAGGCCTTACTGTTGTATTGTGCCTATTTGCTTATTCAATGTTCACCTATGCTGAGAAACATGGTTGAATTGATAAATAGATCATTGGAGGTGACTTTTTGCAATACAGTACTAATATCAAAATGGATTTATAACCCTCTCTTATTCCAAAGATTAAATAATGACTGGGCTGTAATATTTCAACTTGCCATTCATATTCCAGGAGTTTATGGTCCAGACATCCTGTGTGCTTTTGGTAGAAGGGCTAATATACTCCTTCCCTAGAGAGAGCTAACTGTAATATGCCAAAAGTATGATCTCAAAAATTTTAATTTTATGTTATCCTTTCTTTTGTTTATTCCTATTTTAGACTTAAAAGGATGAGGTAAAGAAATGCGTGGTCATCAAAGGTGACCTCTTCTACAACAGAGTCATGGGATTTGAGTTTCCAGGGACCTTGTGAAATAGGCTTTATTTTTTCAATAATTTACAATGTCCCAACTGCTGGTTTTGGAAAAAAGAAAAGAAAACAAAACAAAACAACAAAAAAAGACAGAATGAGCAAAAGAGAGAGAAGCAAGTTACATCAGATAAAAGACAACTTGGCAGTGATTTTATACTGTTAAATCCTATAGAGAAATAACATGGGAAATACTTATAATGTAACATAAACCAAGATTCAAATGTGTGCATGTTTTATCATTTCATGTGGTTTTCAAAATTTGCAAATTATAAGCATGGGGGAAAAAGCTGGAAGGAAGTAAACCAAAATGTTAACAGTTGTCATATTTTGGCAGTGAATATACATTTTTTTCTTCATATTTTTCTAAATGCTGCATTTTCTAAATTTTTAAAGAAGTTTGGCCAACTTTCATAATATAAAAAGACACAATTTAGTGACAGTAGTGATGATCTAATTGGTGATCTATGAGTCTAATCAAGAGTTCAGGCTAAAAAATATGGAAATGAGCAAAAATTTAATCTCTATCTTTAGGATGCATTGCATTCTTTCCATTAATTCCATTGTCATCCTCATCACTGCCACCATTTCTACCTCTCTTCCTTCCCCTCAGTAACCTACCCTGAAAATTCCAAGACGTCCTTCTGCAAAAACCTTCCTAATATTTTCTATGGACATCTAGATCCTTCTGAAATCTCTACTCAGGAGCAACACTTAGCTTCCCCAGCCAGCTGCTCTTGCCAGGGCATTTGCAGCTATTTGATAAGCTAATATTAATGGATGCTATTGCAGTGCCTTGTTATTGTGTTGGGAATTTAAGACACTTTATATAGGAGACCTCTGGTGAAATATTTTTTGATAAATGGTGAATTTTAACCTAAATCTCAATTCACAGAGATCTGGATCTGAATCCTTCTTCTGTCAGTTCATACCTGTACAACCTCGGACAAGTTGCTGAACCTTTCTTTTCTAAGCCTCAGTTTTCTCATAATTGCAGTAGAGAAAACAATACTTATCAGTTTGATGTGAGAATTAGTATATAGGTACAGTTCATATGAACTAAATGAACTATTAACATATGGACAATATCTCTATTCCTCACAACAAACTGACGAGATAGGTATTACGATAATGATGGTAGAGAATATTGCATCATTACAACCCAACCCTAGCTTGTGACGTAGCAGAGACGACAGTCACTTCTCCAGTTTGTTTAATTTAAATGAATTCAATTTACATTAATATTTACAGAACATTTACTATATACTAGGTCATATTCACATATGTTCACTTTTATAGATTATGTTTTGCCTGATAATCAACCAATAAAATCAATGACTTAAATTTGATCTGCAAAAGGACAGAGTGGTGATAAGGCCATGGCATCCTTCGAAAAAACATTTTAGATTATTCAAATCATCACTTTTGTGATTTCTAGTCCCCTTTCAAACTGTGCCTCACTGGCTATGTGGCAAAGATGTTGTGAAGTCATAATTTCATTCCATAGTAGCAATCATTGAAAAGGTTAAAGTTTAAAAACAAAGAGAGAAATAAAATAAGAAATTAATGTGAACCTTCACTGGCCCCTAAATGTATTCCCAGAGCTCTCTGCACTTTAGAGATTACAACAAGATGAGAGGGGAGGGCAGATAAGTATTGGCTTTTATTTTTAAATGCATTTTTCTGAGGATCAGAGGATTTCTTATTATACCTATTTCACCTTCAAACTGGAATCACTGAATTCCCAGTAAAGGTTACTCATGAACCTGAGGATTTGCTTTTCTGACTCAGAGTTTACTGGCATTTACTAAATGTTTGGTTTTGTATTCATCTTTGCCTTTGACCATGATTAAAGTAAGGCATTGTCTCATTTATTAGATAGCACTTGCTGTGCTGAATTAAGGTTGAATCATTTGACATTGTTCCCCATGCTTGAATTATCCAGGAAGTCTTCCAAAATGTTTTGCAGCCAGAACCTTTTTTTACTGGATTTTGATTTTACCTCTCTTCTTCTAAGCCTCGAGTTGTCTAAGGCCATACTTCAGCTCATGTAGAGTAACCTCCCCAAGCCAACCCTTCACATGCAGCCTGAAGCATGCTCTCAGTGAGAAGATTCCTAAAACATGGATTGCCTGTGTTCCTTCTTCTTGGCTCTGTTTCTGTACTTACCATATCTTGAAAACACGGTGTATAAGTGGAGCTGCTCCCCCAGGTGTAAACGCTAAAATATTCCTTCCTATGTCCTTGTGAAAAAGGTCAAGAAATTAATTTTGGATGAATGTCTTCACCTTCTTAGTCAGCTGCTGTATTAATGATCTGATGACGGATTGCTCCTTAAACTGGCCCCGGTACAAGTCAGAGTGGAGTGTGAATATTCTCTAGTTAATAAGGCAGGGATCAAAGCTCCTAATATTTTATCACTGGCATATAGATAGGAGTCATCAGGAATAGTGAATGGCCAGAGAAGCCCAGGACCATATGTGGGGCTATGGAGAAGATAACAGGCCTCCGTGAGTCTAAACATTTCTCTTTTTGTTGGAGAACTTTTTATTCAGCTTGAACATTATATATTTTTTTAATCTTTATTTTTAATTTTTTAAAAAATACAGAAAAGTGAAAAAAATTGAATAATGATCACCTGTGCACTAACCACACAAATTCAGTAATTCATATTTGACATAATTACCACTAAAGTTGCTTATATAATGTGTAGAGAGATAGATATCACTACATACTTACCAAGCATCTCTTAGTAATGTTAAATCCATATATAACCACAAAATTATTTTGACTCCTAAGAAAATGATTAGAATAGTAATTCCTAGTAACATCTGTGCTTTGTATTTATTGACATCTCCCAATCATCCCATCAATATCTTTTATAACTTATTTTTTTCTAACTAGTATCTAGGAAACTTTTCTATATTATATGTATGTTTTGTCTTTTCTAATCTTTTATTCTAGGAAAGTGTTCCAGATATTTCCTTCTTTCTTTCTTTCAGCTTTGCCCAGAAGCAGAGAATAGACCTTGGACCCCTGCTAACAGCATTTGTGGAGCTTGAGGGCAGGCTCACCCAATTCAGCTCCACCCAGACTTACTCCCCTATCTGCCCCCACTGAGCTGGAGAGCATTTTTTAATTTCTCTACATTATTTTTTGAAAGAGACTAGGTGAATTTTCTTGTGACATACCGCTTTTTACTTCCCCTAACCCAGATTAGTATTCAGTCATTTTTCCTGTTTCCAGAAATCCTGTTTCCATTTATTAAGGAATGGAAATTTGGAAATTAAGATCTAGATGCTGGTGTTTTCACTACTACCTGGAAGCCATGCTTCCAGAAACTTTTAGTTAACAGAACTAGAAAATTGGAAAAAAAAAAAAATTATGACTTGGTATTTAGCACTACAGATATTTGCCAACTTTTTTTTTTTTTGGTATTTGTATCTGTTTTCTCCATTATCACATTTCTCTTTTAAAAAGCTGAATTTAGGGTCCATATTGTTGTACTCAAACCTTGTTATGTTTCTTAGCATGCACAAAATAGAACGATCTGAGAAATGTGTTCTGCTTTTGCTTCTAACTCTTGCTCTCCGAGCAAGATCTAATCTCACCAAAACACTTGCAAAGTCTTTAAAATGCCAGTACTTCTGAGTGAAAAATAATTATTAAAGATAATTTTTCATCTTGATAATGCCATATAACTTTTGAATCAACTTTCTTGATTTTTTTGTTTAAATAAAACTGGTAATTTTCATGTTTAGCAGATTCAAAGTCTAGTGCAATTCCCTTGCATGGAAACTAACACAGGCACTCATTTCCTCTGCACTTGGCTTTGGCCTTTGGAGTTTTTCTAAACTCAGCTGTTCAGACAGACATCACTTATTGACATGAAAAATCAAATCTATTTGCTATCTGTGACCTAGTTTGATGGACTCTTGCTTAAGATGAGAGGTTGTAGTTCAACTCTAAGTTCTTTGTGAAGCATATTAGGCCTGTAGTTTGTAATTATAGTTACTGTGGACTTTGGCCAAACTTGGAGAGGGATCAGTAGCAGAGGGAGTTGGATGTCCTTAGAGAATATTTAAGCCATTCTGAAAATGACAAAGCCTACGTACAGTTTTAGATGCTGAGATTCCAGAGTAGAAACAGACATGGATCATCTCAACATTTCACTCCTCTGTTGTGCTTTAGTAAACTTAAAATTTTTGAATGTTAGATAGATGTAAAAATAATTTATGGTGAGAATGTTTCACCCGATGAACTTACAGAGAAAATCATGCCCTTGAATATGTATATGAAAAGACTGCCCATTATAAAGTTATAAGTAGCAACAGCTGATATTTTTTTCTATCTGTGCTATGGATTTGCTTTCCTTGGGTACTATTTTCAGTACCTAAGGTATTTTGAGTAGTGACCAGGAAAACAGAGATCCTTCTTCTTAAAAATAAGATTAAGTTATCTTTCTAACAGACAGACTCTTGCAAGTCCAGGCTGTATCCTAAATTCCTACCAGATGCTTCTTAATGTGCATGACAAGGTTGTGATGTCCTTGCAGTGGTGCCATTGACTCACTATCACACATTATCGCCATTGACAAAATGACCCGCAGGGCACATTGGCATTGAAAGTGGGTCAGTGTTTGGTGCAAAGAGGAAAACTATGCTCAAAATCCAATAAAGAGAGCCTGAACTTTTTCCTCCTCTCCCTCTTGAGTAAAGAATAGCTGCTGGGCTGCCTCACTGACTAGCCTCCAAGGGGGCCATCATTCAACAGGAACCTCCTAGGACAAGGAATGGAAGAGAGCACAACTTCCCCCATGCTCTGTCAGAAGGGTAGAGGAGAAGATGTCGCACTTGAACACAAGAAGTCCATCCCTCCTTTCCACTCAATACTGTTACTCATCTGCTTTCCTGTCTCTTTGACATCTTGAAAAAGATTCTTCTTTTTTCAAGGACTACTCAGATTTGCTTTAAATAATTCTCACTGCATCCCATTCTAAGTGATAAATTTATCTGGGTGTATCTAGCAATGTTGAGAGATACCTAGGGATGCAGAAAGTGTTTCATCCAGTCACCTGGGGCATTTTCTAGTCTCTGCAGTGCAATTGTATGGGCAACCGTGGAGAATCAGACAAACTGAAATTAGCCAAGCTTGTAAAGACATGAGTTGACTGTAAATGATATTTTGAGCTGGGTGTATTTAACCACTTGCCAATATCAGGGAAAGGCATATTTTGATGTACTTCCATTAAGAATGGACAATAATTTTGTTAGCATGTAATTATGTATAAACTTCTATTATCCTCTAATTATTTTAAATCAGTATATACTGTCTTCCCAAGTTGTTATGTTTTCAGGAGAAGAGCTATAGTGATTTTTGTTACTTCCTCCCTGTAGAAATTCATACAGTACAGAGCACAGAGTAGGTATCCACATTGAACCCTGTAGGAGTGCGTATGTGTGGGTATGAGTAAAATTCTGTTCTCCAGTTTTTCAATCTGACACAATGGCAGGAAGAGAAAAAGTTTAGAATGGTTAACTGAATGACCAGGAAAAGCAAAGTATAAACATATGATGTGTAGGGATTTCAAGCATAAGAGAGTTACGAAATAGACTGTGATATGCAGTGAGTAGAAGAAAAAGTGATAAGATGTTTTAAGACTTTGCAGTTTCTAGGGAGAAGGAGAGATTCAACTGAGACAATTTCACCTAGAGATTAATAAACAGAGAGAATATGAGAGTATATTAGAGAAATGAAAGATCAGTCATGTCCCTGAATGGTAACCAAGGAAACAGAAAAATCCAAGAACATTAGGCCATTGAATATTTAGTTTTAGCAAAATGATCCAGGAAAAAGTAGTACCAGAGTTGATTTTCATAGGCTAAACTGTATCTGAACTGTGGAAAAATGTATTTTGGATAAAAAATTTAAAAATATAAATATGTTTATGTACCTAGTATTGTGGTGCTTTATTTGATAAAACAAATTGTGTCTTCTAAGGGAAAGTTTGTAGTGAGGTAGACATATTTCCTACTCCTTTAAGAGATGAGTAGCTTATTGAGGATTAGTGAAGGTACAGGGGAAAGGAACATACTGTTCAAATGATGGGATGTTGGGAAAGTGGGGATTTTGGGTGAGGAAACAAGCAACAGAAGAACTGGTAAGGTCAGGCCAAAAAGGCAGAAAGGCAGGAAGAGCTGAAGAGAATGCTTGAGTTTCTCATTATTGTCCTAGACCATGAAAAGCAGAAGTACTTAAAATAAGTCCAAAAGCCTATATTTGACCATTAAGGAAAGATAAGCACATCCACAAAAGCATGAACTTATTCTCTCACATTTATGGGTGGTGCTATATATATAAGAGAGAGAGGAAAGTGAGAGAGGAAGTGGGGAAAGAGTGGGGGAGAGAGAGAAAGTACTAAAATAAAGTTTAATTACAGAGCCATCAGATAAAGTATTATGCAGCATATGTAAATAAAACACTGAAGAATACATCATTCATGAGAAGAGCTTTCCATACCATGACATATAACAGATGACGAGTTATAAAAAGGGTCAACGATACCAAAGCAGTCATTTGAATATACACAGAAGAAATTATGAACCAACCATAGTAAAAGAATGGTTATTTCACAAAGAGAGGATAAGAAAACAAATGATGTGGAATGAGAGGAGGAAGAACTAAGACACATTCTGTCCTTGCAAGCCTCTAATTTGCAAATCTCATTCACAGCACAAATTAATTTGGAAGGCAGTTTAGAACTTGGAATACATTTTCCCATTGGAATAATATTTCAAATTAAGTTCCCAGGACTGTTCACAAAATGATTTTTATACAAATATGAATCTGCAGCATAGTATCAACAGTAATATCTCACTATTTCAACAGTTTGACTCTAATTAACCACCATGCGTAAGATTATATCTCTGATAAACTTGGTATGTTGAGGAGCTTCTAGGGCTCAGATGATGTGTTACTTTCTATTAATATATGCATTAAAGAGTCTTTTCCTCAGTTTAGTGAGTCAGGCCACCTAGATTTTCTACTTTTCCTCCTCTTTTCCTTCCAGGAAGTATCAATGTTTATGTCATTTGGAGGTAATATATCTTGGGCAGTCAGGAAAGTCTGGAATATGTATTCATCCCTGGCTCTTCAAATGAGCTGAGAAGGCCATCCTCACAAATAAGCAGCCACATAGGTCAGGAAAAAAAAAATGAATTTTTTGAAATCCATGTTGGCTAGTAAATGATGTTGTGCCCATGGCAAAGAATTAGAAGGGCATTGCTTCTTATGGAATAGTATAACTTGAAAGTATTGGATGGATTAAACAAATCTTTTGCCAATGTATAATTGGCTGCATTTGAATGTATCCAGACAGTAGGAGAACATGTACAAAAATTAGAAAATAAGATAATATTACATGAATAGAGAATTCATAATAAATTCTATACAGATAGAATTCAGTTTTCACAAATGTCATTTTAACACCTGGTTCTGTATAACAAAAATGTTTCAAATCCTCCTGACAGCCCTTAAATATTCTATTTTGCTAATATGGATTAAAAACAAGCTTTTGAAAAGAAAAATACTGTAAAGAACATGTGTTCAGAAGTTCCTCAACACGGAAATGGTAAACCTTGAGACAGACATGTTTTGGGAGGGGCAGGAATAGGGCTGGAGAGAAGAGATGTGTCAGAGCAGAGTACAAGAGAGTGACAGAGCCAGAAATGTGCTGGGAGGAGGAAGTGCTCAGCTAGCACACGGGTGGCAAAGCCAGGCATGTCATCCCCGGGATGGGTGCTAGCTGGAGCTCCAGCCAAGGAGGTGAACTCTCTCTGTTTTCTCAAAGCAGTCAAAAGGCTGCCTCCTTTGCACTCAAGGATTTGATATTGGCTCTTACTAGCTATGGCTTCAACACTGGTCCATGTTCTCATCTTACCCAGATCTCTGAACTAAGTCTTCATGTCAAACTTTTCAGGGGAAATCAGAAAGCCTCTCCACTTAAAATACTGTTTTTTGTTTGTTTTTTCCTGAAATTGGTGATATAAATTGCGGTATTGCAAAGTTCATGTAACCTAATTTTGTCCTTCTAAGCATACAGACCTACTGAGAGTCCTTGACCTAGCTGGTTCCATCTATATGCCAAGAATGGTCAACTCTACAAAGGAGTCCTGTACTTGGATCTCTATATTCTCTTCATCCTCCTTCTTTTCTGTTATATTTTTTTTCTTCCCTAAATCTCTACGTAAATCTTCTCATGACTGATGCTGTCTCATTATTTTGGTTTCAACTTCAAATACCACCTTTCCAAAGAGGCCTTTTCTAACCAACTAAGCAAAAGCAAAACCATCATGTTTTATCCTACCTCTGGGATTTATTACTTTCTTGTAACTTACTACCATCCAGCATTATTTTGTTGTCTGACTCTTCCTACAGAAACATGACTTCCAAGAGAGTGGAATTCTAGCCAATCTTATTCAATGGTGAATTCCTATCACAAAGAAAAATGCTGAGCACATAGTAGGTCCTCAGTAACTATTAGATAAATGTAGGAATGCTACTACTCTACACCTTTCCCCCCAAACCCATGTAGTTATCCTCCACTAGCAGTCTAAGAGGATATTTACTGATGGCCTCATCTATTTTCTTCCTAAATATTTCTCCTTCCTATCCTGAAACCAACTATCCTATTTTCTCAATTAAAAAATAGTAATAATCTTTTTTGTTGTTGTGGGGAGAAACTTGAGGTCTCTGCTGTCCATTCATTGACAATTAGTAATTTAACATGTGACTCATAACATCAATAAGGTCATTCACTGAGGATAAATAAAATTTAGAGGATCTCTAGTTTCACAGAGGGTTCATAATTAAGGCTATAGTTGGAGAAAGACCCCTTGGAGGCCATTTGAGTCTTTGGGCAAGAAGATGTGAGAAAAGGACAGAAATGGGGTACAATTTGTGGAATATAATAGAAACACCAGATATCTGTTATCTGGAGGGAAAATCTTGACCCCAGGCACTGTGATACAGAGAAGAGGATGCAGGAATATGAACCTGGGTAGTTTCTTGGGATGGAACAATGGTTTGGCTGGGATCCCCCTTTCTACTCTCACAAAAGTTTCAGGTAAGCTTGCCTCAAGTGTTAGTTTAAGACTATGTCTTGGTTTACTTTTCTTTTCTCCCCAATTATGATTGTTTAAAGCAGTGGATGGAGAAATACTTCTACCCTGCTCTCAGAATCAACTTTAAAGTATTTCTTTACTTTCCTTAACTTTCCCTGTGTTAATTCAAGAGGCAATAAATCAAATAAGCCAAAAATTAAAGATCTTTCTTACTCTTTCAGTATTCTTTAATTGGCATAGAAACAACCAAACGTGTGGATTTGGGGAGTATAACTGGTGACAGTTACCCTGAAAAATATATATAGTCAGAACTGGATAGCAATATGAAAAATTGATTATATTAGATAATTTTTGATAGATTGTTTTAAAATTTATGTTTTATTGATATATAGTAGATATACATATTTTGGGGGTACATGTTATAATTTGATACATTCATATAATCAAATTCAGGTAACTGGAATATCCATTACTTTATAGATGCATTTTTTTTTTTTTGAGACAGAGTCTCCCTCTTTTTACCCGGGCTAGAGTGAGTGCCATGGTGTCAGCCTAGCTCACAGCAACCTCAAACTCCTGGGCTCAAGCGATTCTTCTGCCTCAGCCTCCTGAGTAGCTGGGACTACAGGCATGCACCACCATGTCCGGCTAATTTTTTCTATATATTTTTAATTGTCCGATTAATTTCTTTCTATTTTTAGTAGAGACGGGGTCTCGCTCTTGCTCAGGCTGGTCTGGAACTCCTGAGCTCAAACAATCTGCCCGCCTCGGCCTCCCAGAGAGCTAGGATTACAGGCGTGAGCCACCACGCCCGACCCTATAGATGCATTTTTAAAAGCAGATTTGTTTGGCAGTAAAGGATTGGGTACCAAATAGGGTAGGGGAGGAGCAAGATGGCTGTTAAGTTTTCAGTTACTTTAGAGTTTCATCAAAAAGCAAGTCTTCTCTGTCTTCCGTTTTCCCTGCTTGCCTGAGAATGAAGGAGAAACTGAGAAGCATGAATGTCTAGGGTGAGATGGTAGAGTGTAGTTACTAAGGAAGAGGATAGGAGGGGGATCTATGGTTGTAAGTGGTGGTATGAGAGATGAGACACTTCCTTTAAGAAACTTCCGTATTTATGCAGGGGAGCACAAGAGGGGAGAGGTAAGGCATCTGATGACCACACACAAAGCAACCAAAATTTTCTCTTATCCATAGATTGACATTTAACTTATTGTTCAATATGGGATATTTTTTAGAGTAAAACAAAGTATTATTAATAATTAAGAATTACAGATTTAAACCAGGAGGTATGATTACTTACTTAGAGATTATGTCATCTTAATGTCTTTAACACATTGACTGCCATGTGAGTTGTGTTTAACTCACACTAGTTTTGAGCCCAGGGCCTGGTGAAGCAAAACTCCGCATCTGGTTCCTGAAAATCTTACTTGTTGATGTTCTTATTGTTACAATTAATGTTGACAACTTAATTCTAAAAACGTGGATTGTGTTGCGTATAACTCACACACAGAAAACAATAAAAAATAACAAATTAGAAAAGATCATTTTGTTTTAATAAAACACCGTGTCCCCAGAGGAAAATAAAATTTCTAGTGTGGCAGTCAGTGTGTTAATATAGATACCATATAAAGACTTTTACCTTGTTTAAAACAAACTAAACTGTAAACAAGCAAGGTGGATCTAAGATGGAAAAGATAAATCGACTTGGGTGTAGTGGTTCACACCCGTAATCTCAGCACTTAGGGAGGCTGAGGCAGGAGAATCACTTGAGGCAAGGAATTCAGGACTAGCCTGGGCAACATAGTAAGACACCATCTCTAATGAAACAAAAGGAAAAAAAGAAAGAAGGAAGGAAGGGAGGGAGGGAGGGAAAATAAATAGAAAGAAAGAAAAGAAAAGAAAAAAGAAAAGAAAAGAAAGAAGATATATGGTGCTATTTTAAGGAACGGAGAAAATGCTTTACTACCTACCCTGCACCCTAAACTAACATCTTCAAAACCAGATTTAGATATGCCTGGGAGTCTCCCCTAGTAAAATGAGTTAAGCTTTATCAGCCATTCAACCTTAGTATAAGTGGATTTATCAAAACTTTATTTCTGAACTTTGTTTTGATTAAGATCCAGAAATCCAGAGATCCTAAAGCCTGGGTACAAGGGAGGGGTGTGTGCATGCGTGTGTGTGTGTGTGTGTGTGTGTGTGTGTGTGTGTGTGTGTGGAGTTAGAGGTAAAGAGAAGGCATCAAGTAGAAAGCCAAAAAGGAGCCATGACCTCCTCACATTTGGGTCATCGGTGTACCCATAGGACTAGCCCTGATTATACCAATGAACTTTTACTTATAACTTCTATCTTTTTACTATTATGGAATTTTACCACTGTAATTCTAGTTGATCAATCAATTTAATGAAAAATTAATTTTATATATATTTTTAAAGTTGGTATGACAAAAGAGAGAAAAGCAAAATATAAAAAGAATATACCTGAGAAGATCAACTAGTATATTTAATCCTTAGGGTTCTGTGAATAAAGAAAGTACTAGATAAACACAAAATCATTATCATAGGTTTCCTCTGTTCATGCAAAGTGAGCTGGAATATCCATATGGTTGCATTTTAGTCCTACAAAAAGTAACATTTTGAAAAGTCTGGCTTCAGTTCACAAGATATTTCAGACATATGCTTTTGCCTTAAGGTGTCCAGATGTTGTCTTATTCCTCCACTTCCTTGTATATGTGTAGACCCAACCAACATGTATTTCAAGTGAACTCACCTCTCCCTTAGACATGCACTGAGCACCTGACTCAAAATTAAACTTTTGACGTTTTGTAGGTCAACCTAAAATCAATGATGGAACAGAAAGGAGAACAGAGGGTCTATTGTACATTTCTCTGTGGGGGAACATGAAAAAAAATGAATGATTTGAGAAGCTATGGTAACTCAAGCTGCTAGCAGAAAAATCTTACAGTCACGAAGTGTTCTTGAAGCACTGGGATAGAAGAACAGATTCTGATTTATGCCTCAGAGTCTGGAGATCGTGAAAATCCATTTGAAAGATTTTAATGTGAGGAAGTTATACACTCTGAAAAATTAAGTTTGCAGAAATCACATTGCATATGAAATAGCCATTTACACATGAATTGTGTTTAATTACTTAATAGATTAGAAAATATAGATTTGTGTCTGTTTATATAGTCTATAAACAAACACCAGTTTATTAAAATGCCACATTAGTGATGTTATCTCATTACTTTTGCTACGTGGACTAGGTAATCACCTCCCTGATCTATATCAATTCTTACACCCACATTTAGAAGAAAAGTAAAACACAAAGTGTACACCTTCGTGGATGGGCAAAAATATTGGCTCCACTGGCCACACCCACCTCACCCTCACTTCCTGATGAAGAAAAGGGAGAAACATTCCGCAACCACCCTAGTGATGCTGAGTAGAGAGGTAGCCCTCTGCCATTTTTTTTTTTCCTTCCAAGCCTCACAATAAAATTATGGATAGAAAAATTTTTCTGGGAATTATTCCAGAACAGAGAGGGACTAAACAATATACTTAGTGGGCAAAGGTAGAAAATAAAATCTAGACACAGAATATATGTGGAAAAAGAGATTGAGAAAGAAGAGGAAGAAAATGGGCCAAAATAATTAAAAAGAGAATCAATACAATGGTAGAGAAGATAGTTTTTAATCTAGAGAAATGGATGAAAAAATAATTGTAAATTCTAAGTAGAACATGAGTTCAAGGAAAAAAGAGATAAAACTCGAAAGTATATGTATAAATAGAAGCATTTATTTAAGGTTATGATATTGATGTTTGAAATTTAGTTTAGCATATGACCATTCCCTCTAAATGTCATGAACTATCTGGATATTGCCAGATACTAAGATATTTCAGGAAGTCTGCATTCTTAGAATTGAGTGGGTAATAAATTCGGATGTTTAAGTTATTTTTAATCTTTGTTTAAATGCTTGGATATTATACAAAGTGCAAAAGAAAATGTAATAAAAATACTGGGAAAGCTATAAAGTATAAAAAGAAAACTGTATAAGAAAAAAATGTGTGAATAAGAGCTTTTTATTTTTTAGATTTAAATTTGTATATTACCAGTATTTTTCCTAAAGGATTTGAAATGTGACATATCTACTTTGTGATCCCAGCTCCACCCTCATTTCATGCTGGGCTTACTGACAGATTTGCTCATTTACTTACCTTTCCTAGCAGAGCAAGCTGTGATACATCACTGGGTAAATTACATGTGCTTTTACCCTATTTTTTCCAAAACATTCATATATTTGGGCTGTGGGAGAAAGCTAGAGAATTACAGTATATGCAGGTCTTAATAGTTGACAGGTCTACGAATAACATTTCTTTCATATTGGTTCTGTTTCTGTTCTAAACTTAATACAAAAATAAATGAGAATGCATCAAATATTTCTTAACACTTTTTGTGCCAGCTCGGCAACTTCTTTTTCCAGTGTAATTTTCTATGTTTCTCCTTAAGAGGTTCTATTCAGGATCTTTCTGAAACGAGAACTTGCTGTGACCTTATATACCTGGGCAAAAATCCTAGCAAGTTTTGTGACATTGAATGAGAGTCTTGGAAAACCACTCTGTTGATTAAAGAAAATTACTGGACAAGAGGATTTGTTTTCCCTTTCTGACTTAAGTTCAATTTTCCCCTTCATTTGCTAAAAGGCTTGCTGTCTTAAACCACGGAATGGATCTTTGCCCTTTGCCGTGCTTGAACAAAACAGACTTGACTCAGGACTCTCCATATAGGACCATGCACGCCTGAAGACATAGCTGCCTTGGATTTAAAGCTTCACACCAATAACAAATGCTTCTCTATATGCCGGCAACCTGAAAAATGTAAAGATGCCTTGTTAAAGTTTGGGATCGTTGTCCTCTTCTCATTCAAAGACTCCAAAGAGCCTTGAGAAATAGACAGTTGTTTCCCAAGTAAGAATAAAAGGCAAGGTGATGATTTATGCAGTATGTACTGTGGTGAATATTTTACATATATATGGTCCCATTTATAATTCAAGACAATCTTCTAGCAAGCAACATACACAGTAAGAAACTCAAAGTTAGTGTGTTTAAGTAACTCTTCAAAATTACACATATAGGAAGTAAGAGAGCTTAATTTAAGATATTGTAGGAAACAGAAGAGAAGGAAAAACAGAGACGTAACACTGTTAGCCATGGTAATTCTGGTTTCAAAAATTCTGTCCTATTGTCAGAATATATATTTGAATATTTTAAAAATATGTTCTATGTGAAAATTTTCATATATAGCCTGGATACCATATCTCTTGGACCTTTTTAAATTGTAATAGGGAAAAGCTGGATAATCAACCACTATGAATTGTGGAAGAAAATGTGTAGCTTTTAAGAGACTGAGGGGTTCATAGGTAGGTAGATAGACAGACAGATTTGTTTGGAATTGCAATTTCATTGTAATATGGTCACATCCTAGCTCTTGGGCATCCAAGCAATGTGACTGAAGCATCTGTTACCACACTCTTCACCCGGGTGGAATTCAGCCATTCTGGCTGCTGGCACCATCTGACACTTAGTATGTGACACTTAACCTTCAGACAAAGATCCCTAGTGGATGGTGACATTTCCATGGATTAACTGAACCTTTTACCCTTTATCTCAATGCTTTTATACTCTCAGACACAGACTTGGTCGCTCGATATTTAAGAGGTTTTTACTGTGTTCTTACACAACTGGGGCTTGACAAATAACACATCAATGCAGTGTTTCCTGGAAAACAAACCATATCAGAATGACAGTAAGTGGCTTTCAGATGAATTTGTGTAATTATTAAATCAGATGATCACTAAGATCTAGTCATTGTTGATATTTGTTTTATGTTTGATTTAAATGCTGTTAACTCAGAATCACAGCTTTGATTTCAATGCGGTGATGTGAAAGACATGAGATATTAAGTCAGAAGTCAAAAGACCCGGCTTCCAGTTCCAGTTCTGCAATGAGCTGGCCACATGACCTTGAGCCAATTATTTAATTCTTTGAAACTTGGTTGTTTCATCTTCAAAATGATGGGCAGGAGGGATTGGTCTAAAACATCTCTACCCTCTCTTTTACCTCGAAGTTCCGTGAGATATTTAAGAGAATCCAAGATTTCTCAACTCTGTTTACTATTCATCCAAAAGTCCAAAGTTTAAAAGTATTCTCTTCAGGGAAGAAGCATGTTTTTCATGTTGTCTATCATTTTGCTATACATAATTATATTAGTTGTCAATTTTTATGTAACAAATCACCACAAATGTAGTAGCTTAAAACAATACATATTTATTACCTCATGGTTCCCATGGGTCAGAAATCTGAGCATGGCTTAGCTGGGTCCTTGCTCTGGATCTCACAAGGGTACAGTTGTGGTAACATATGGGTTGTGCTTTCCTCTGGAGGGTCAACTGGGAAAGAATCCACATCCAAGCTTATTGAGGTTGTTGGCAGAATTTATTTCATCACACCTGTGTGATAGAAGGTTCCAGCTTTTTTCTGACTATTGGCTGGTGGCTGCCCTCAGCTCCTAGAGGAACTTCAGTCCTTGCCATGTAGGTTTCCCTAACATGACCACTGCTATGGTTTGAATGATTATTCCATCTGAAACTCATGTTGAAACTTAATCTTCAAGATGGCAGTATTGAGATTAATCCATTCATGGATTAATGTGTTAATGGATTAATGGGGTACTACAGAAGTAGGGCGGGTGGCTTTATAAGAAAAGAAAGAGAGACCTGAGCTAGCATACTCAGCCCCTTCACCGTGTGATGCCCTGTGCCACCTTGGGATTGCAGAAAGTCCCAACCAGACAGAGGGCCCTAACCATATGCAGACCCTCAGCATTGGACTACTCAGCCTTCATAACTGTAAGAAAGAAATTTCTTTTCTTTATAAATTACCCAGTTTCAGGTTTTCTAAGAACAGAAAATGGACTAAGACAACCACTTACTTTACCAAGCCCTTGAAGTTCCAGTCTTTAAAAGTGGAGTCTTACATAATGTAATGTAATCATGAAAGTGACATTTCTCATCACCTCTGCCATGTAATGTAGCCTAATCACAGGAGTGATATCCCATCACTTTTGCCATATTCTATTTGTTAGAAGCAAATCAAATCATAGGTCCTGTCCACACTCAAGAGAAGGGGATTGCACAAAGGTATGAACACCAGCAGGCAGAAATCACTGGGGTCACCTTTGGGTCTATCCATAAAAATAGTGTTAATAATGGATAATATTTCTGAACCTTCACTTTGTTATAGCACTCTCTAAGTCTTTAGAATCATTGCTTATCTAATCTTGATAAATATATGTTTGGTACTGTATGTTTGGTATCTTTATATTATCTATGCAAAAACAGTCTCAAAGAGGATCAGTAATTCACCTAAAGTAAGAATATTTTTATATTTCTATGTTTGGGTTTCCAAAACTTGCCCCGTGGAAACTGGACATATTTTTCTAGCTATTTCATTTATAGTTAGGAAAGTCAATGCTAAACAATAGAGTGTACTTTGATTATCCTTTCATTGTCCAAATAACTAAGCTCTTCTAGTAACATTAAATAGACATAGATGAGAAAGCATATTTAGGTCATTAAATATGAAGTGTGAGATTTTTCAAATCAAAGGTGTAGTTTATCATATCTCAAAGAAGAAGCAGTACAATTAATCAAAGTATACACCTAAACTGTCAACATAGTTTTGCTGTTTTAATGGTAGCTTGTTTATGCCAGTAGTGAAGAAATCTGGAGAGCAAGTGGAGATGAAATCACAAAAAGCATTTTCCACAGCTTATTGAGAACTGAATATTTTTCCTTGCAAGAATATTCAGTGGTCCAAAGCCCGGAAGAAGGGGTAGTCAGTTGGTGCAAGATCTGGTGAATATAGTGGATAACAAAGAGTTTCCAAGTCCAACTTCTGTAGTTTGAGCAGTGTTGTTTGTGCAGTGTGGTAGAGCGTTGTCATGCAAGAGGATTGGCCTGTCTCTATTGACCAGTCTTGGCTGCTTAATCACAAGCATCTTCATTATTTCATCCAGTTGGTTTTGGTAGACATCCACTGTAATCTATTGCTCAGATTTCATGAAGCTATAGTGGATAATACCAGTGCTGGACCACCAAATGGATACCATTAGCTTTTTGTTATAAATATTCAGTTTTGAACTGTGTTTCGGCACTTCATCTTTATTCAGACATTGTGCTGAATGCATGCAATTGTCAAAAACAATCCATTTTTCATCACACGTAACAATATAGTGTAGAAATGGTTCACCTTTATGTTGTGACAGCAAATAAAGGCAAGCTTCGAGATGATTTCTCTTGCGACACTCATGTAATTCATGAGGAACCCATCTATCTAGCTTCTTTACCTTGCCTGTTTGTTTAAAATGGTCCAATATTGTTGGAGTAGTAACGTGTTACCTTGCTGCTAATTCACACCTAGGGTGAGATGGATTTGCTTCCTCTACAGCTTTCAGCTCATCATTATCCACGTTGGTCTCAGGTCACCCAAATAACTCATTTTCAAGATTAGCATCACCAGAATGGAACCTCTCAAACCATCAGTGTACTGTGCATTCTTTAGCCACATCCTTCCCAAACATTCCATCGATATTTCAAGCTGTCTGCACTGCAGTGGTTCCATGACTAAATTCATATTCAAAAATAATACGAATTTTTTACTTATCCATGATTGCACAAAAATTGCTCTAAAAATTTTTTTTGAAAGATAGTCACAAGCCAAAATGTGCTTTTGAAAGAGTAAGGATATGCCTTCACAATAAACATAACACAAGAAGTGTCAGAGTGAAATGTCAGAGATATCAACTGTCAAACTTAGTACATAAGGAAATTGAACATTTAATACTTAATAAACTAATTTCTTTAAGTCATCAAAGTATCTTTTATACATATAGATATGAGGGGAATGTTGACCTTGAGGAAGGCGGGAATGGGGCTTGAGCAGTCAAGTTCTGGTCTTTGTAAGTGTTTCAATGGCAAGTTTTAGTGCAGTGACAGCAAAATGTAGGGAAAAAGGTAAAAATTCATGATATAGTCTGTTGGGGCTATTTACCTCTGCTTCACCGTGCACGGTTGGACAGTTCTAGGCACCACTTCAGACATTTTTGAATGCTTGAGGATTTGGTCTCCATTTGTCCTTGTGAAACTTTACTAGTGAGATCTGGTACAGGAGATACTACTAAGTGTGGAAGCATTGACAGGCAACGCTTGCTTTTCCTCTGCAATTTTTGAGGGTCAATCCTTCTGTCTCCCTGCATTCATGGAGAAATGTGCCTCCAACACAAACCTGATTGTAAGATAGCATTGCCTTCCAGTCAGGAGCACACAGGAAAATTAAAAGGAGGATGTATCAGGCTTTTTTTCCTGTTCTCCAGACCAAAGCAGTAAGTGAAGCTGCAATCAAGTTCATTAATACCAATGAGAAATATTGGGTTTAGTCTATTTTTCAATTCACTTAGCTTTCTTTTAAAAAATTAAGAGGTTTGTCTTTGTCACATGGTATGTCTGTCATGATTAATCAGATATATTGAATGGGCAAATGGTTTAATAGTTATTGCAATTTGTCACATCAGACATGGCTTATCATGTATTATTAATACCTAAATGTAAAATTAGTTAAACTGGATCTGGCTTCTGTTCAAGAGACTTGTGTGTTAGCAGTAGCAAGTTTGAAAGAACCCCCACAGGGATGGTTTAACCAATCTCACCTTATCCTTTCCATTTCAGTATCAGAGCATTCTCAAATGATAATTAAGTTGAGGAAATCTTTATTCAGCAGGAGGGCAAACAGCCATCCTATTGAGAGGAGAACATTTCAGACTTCATTAACATGGAGACCCAGGAGGTCATATAATCTAGAAAGGTCCTTTTCTTTTTTCCAAAGATGTAAATTTAGATATGTATTTATTTTTAATGCATTTTATTTGCACACCCTAAAATATGTTTATGTTGGTATTTGTATTATTTTTCTAAATTCAGTAAATATACAGTTATAATTTTTAAACATAGATAATAATTTTTTTACCTGCTTGAGAAGTAGATATAATTGCAAAACAAATAGGAGTAATGTTAGTGTCTACATGAAAGCAACAGTTTATATTGAGGAAAGTAGAGAGATTAGATCTTTTCTGTTTCTAACTCAGTCAAAAAAGGGTTTTGCTCTTGTGTATTTATCATTAACACTCACTTCGTTGATTTCTTGGGTGTTTATTCCAATAAAAGAGAGCAGCTTATCTCAAGATAATGCAAACTCTATCTGAAGCAATGGTTGGTGCTTCATATTTGTAAGTCAATCCTGATTCCAGCTGTTTACATCAATCCATTCTCAGGAGATGGCCATCTCTAGGAAGGGTCTCAGTGATCAGTCGGTCCAATAGTGACTTAGAATGCCATCTTTTCAACTCTTGCCCCATTTTAAGCTGACCAGTTTTACATTTTTAATATCTCTTGAAAATTGAACTGCTCCATATATTGTGATAAACAGACATATTCTCATCTAATTATTTGGCAAAATCAGTTTCCTAAAATATTCAACTGTGCATCTTCACTGACCATTTTTTCCCTTCAGTTCATATTGAAAATCCATTATATTATACAATGAGAGTCCTACTAGGTACGGTGAGATATTTAGAAAAATTACGGAATGCAAGCCCAGTCTGCAGAGAGATCACGATACACTGCTTGAGAAGAAAATATTAAAATATTCAGATGGAACATAGTTTATAGTGAGTTTGGGACATATGGAATCTGTGTTCTTTAGAAATTCAGAGAGATCAGTTAAAGTTTGGAATGTCAGCTAAGCCCTTATGGAGTTAGAATTTGAACTCGAGTAGGAAGCTGGCTGGGATTTAGATGGATGAAGGGACAAGACAGAGAATACTAGATAAGAAGAACCATGTAATGAAAGGCTTTGTACTATATAAATATGGTATATTCAGCAGAATGTGAAAATATGAACTTCACTTATTTAGAAGATATGATAAGATCAGATGATCCAATTTTTGAAAAGATTGGAAAAAAAGACCTTTAGATTTCATGTACCAACTGATTAGGAACTCTTGAAAATTCTGTTTGCCTCCAGAGAGTTGGCATGTTGAAAGTAGGTGCTCATCCAGCAGCAGTATAAGGAGTCAATTTTGAGACATAAGTTCATGTTTGTATCTGCTTGACATAGGGGTTTTAGGCTTATAAGCATAAAGTAAACTTTTTAAAGTACCTTTCATATACAAGGGATGTTAACCCAGTTAAGAGCTTTTTCTGTTCTGTGAAAAAGATACAGAATCGTGATGGACTAGTACAAACAATAATCACTGAATATTTATGAATCCTTCCAAAGTTTTAGAAGCTCTTGTTCATTCTAGGAGAAATATCAAAGAGGAGGACAATATTTTTTTTAACCTGAATCTTTTAAAAATTTGTCCCTGAAATTCCAGAAGGTAATAATATAGTTTTACCATCCTGTAAACAAAGGCTAGAAACACTTTGGCTATGATTTTTTTTCTTTTTTTTAGATAATCACTATCGATTGGGCTTTCCTCAATTTTAGATCTGATGTATTCTTTATAAATATACATAAGTAAAAGATCTCTCTGAAAATTATGTCATCAAAATAGATTTGATGTTTGATATGGTATATTTTATGTCAGAAAGTAACTGGATTCTCTTCTTTATGATGTGTTCTCAATGCACTTCACTTTGCTTGTAGCGATGGTATAGAAAATGATATCTGTAGCAGACATATTCACATTGCCAGTACTATTTCTGAACCTTTGATATATTAATATGTAGTAAGTCAATCCTTCTTTTATAACTTGTATACAAATGCACATTCAGTCTTCTTCACGTGATATTTTCATAGCTAGAATATTCCCCCTCATAAATGATGGTACCTTTCCCAGTGAGATTATATCTTCTGTAAAATAATTCATTTCAGTAAGAATTATTTATTATCCAACCAGAAATCTATACAATTTTGGATTAAGACTTCAAGGAAAAAGTAGGTAGTAAAACCTAAATTAATGGGGTTATTTTAATCCCATTAAAACCCTTGGGGACGTACAATATTTAGATCATCTGGTGGCTATTTAGCTGTTATTGATTAATTCTTAAAAAATTTTTTAAATTAATAGTAGAAACATAAAGTGTTTGAAGAAGCATTAGGCTTCATTTCTTCTAGGGTCTCCTGACAGGTGGCCAGCCGCCACAAATTATTTCGCATGTATTTTATTTAATTCTGTTCAAGAATATAAATGTCTCTAGGTTAGATGTAAAGATATGGCTAATTTACCTCTCTCGAAAATTTCCTGCCACATTTTACCCAGTTGTTGACGCCTTGATGTAACCTTCTGAAAGGATTTGTTTCTGTGTCTCTGTATAAATTCTCCTCTTTGTTTAAGTGATTAAAACAAAAAACAAACAAACAAAAATATTGGGCTAAGAAGGGGTGAAAGATCATTTTTAAAGTATTTTTAAAATTTAAAAATATGGAGTCTCCTCTTGGCTCAGAATAATATCTAGGATGACAATCCAACATACTTTTCACCACACTATGAGTTACTTGATATTTTCCATGTGCATAATTCACTGCCATCCATTGCCAATTTATATATAAGGGAAACTTCAGAAAGTTGAATTTTATTAACATTGCACCTGTGATCTAAATTTAAACAAGATCTTGAAGAGGATGCAAAATATTTGAAAGAATCTTTTTTTTTGTTATTTTTAAAAATATATATTACTATTTATAGGACCTTTATTCTACCTGGGATTAGAAAAAAATAGTGAAAAATTATATTTGCTCGTTATCTCAACTGGCAAATATACTGGATAGAATGTTCTGAGGGGCTCCTCAGATGCCTGGCATGTGGTTGGCTTGTGTGTTTGGACCTAGGTCCATTCAGATGGGAAGCTTCTGCTACTTAAAACTCCTTGAAAGGGCCAAACCTTTTAGAGTGTGCCCAGGACTTGCTTTTCATCTGAGTTGCCCTCTTTTGGAGAAACTCTAAATCTTTTCAAGAAGAAGCTTTGAAGGATTTTTTTTTTAGCTAGTTCACTCTGAAGCATGGACACAGACTGACAGAGAGAAACAGAGACAGTGCAGTAGAACAGGCTATTTATGAACAGCATGAGTAGCTGGAGAGGCTCATTTTCAATCCTAGTCATACGATGTCTTCAGAGAAGTGGGCATGAGACTCCAGGGTTCTGCAGTCCACTCTTCCACTCCCACCACCGGATACTGCTCTCTCTTCTTTGCCACGCCAATACATCATTTGAATAGAAAAGCAAAAAATAAAAAAAATAAAATAACCTCCTGAGTGCTAAGAAAAGTGAGATGGCAAGAAGACAATGAGGCATTCGGAAAGACATTGGTTCCAGAAATTGGATTCTAGGCATGTAGTGCCAGGATGGAGGACTTTTATTTAATTTTATAGAAAAATGTTCAAGTTATTTTACACCAAGATGTGAAATCTCATTTGCAGCTAAGCCCCGGAGGGAGTGAAAGGAACTAGGAGAGCTCATAAAGACAAGCATAATAGGATTAATAAGAAAAAGGCCGAAGACATAAGCCTTTATTATAGAAACTCAGTGCTAAATTTTGGCATTGATGAAGGGTGAAATGTCGATACTTATCCAAACAGTTATGCCTTCAGGGTATGACAACTGAAGAATTGTTCATTCCTTCATGGGTTCGTGCTGCTTGAGTAGGTTATCTGCTCTTCTCAAAAGAGGGTGCCACTCTGATAGAACAAGCAAAGAAAGTCACCATGTGACAGCAATTCCTGAACCTTCATTCACTAAAATAATTCTCAGAATGTATTTTGTATAACTGAAGCAAAATTTAGGGCTGAATAATAAATAATCCATTGAATTAAGAATTGGACAATCATTTGATAATCAAAGGCCGGAACGTTATTTGCATGCGTGTGTGTGTGTGTGTGTGTGTGTGTGTGTGTGTGTGTGTGTGTGAGACTTGATTAATACCAAATAGGCTTCTTAATCTAGAGAGTCAATTCATGTGAGAGTTCCAGGGCGCTCAAGAGCATGGATCAGAGTATAAGGTAGTAATCAAATTGTTTGCTCCGTAGTT
>CAUYSK010050800.1:0-26459 GCA_963575035.1 Avahi laniger | reverse complement strand
AAACAATAGTGGAGGAATTATGAGTTATGAAGGTAAGACAATGGCCAATAGTGTCTTAAGAACAGAAACTTGTAAAAAATAGAGTTGGATCTCCAACTGGTAGAATTTGGAGAAATACTCCCTCCCTACACTCGGCAGGCTCTGCTTTCCATTAATTCTATCCTGTGGAGATCACTAATCTCAGGAGTCATTGACATCCTCCAATTCACCAATGGAAAAACTGCCCTTTAAAAAAATAGTCAAGAAAGGGCTCAGAAACAATGTGGGGGGAGTAGATTTGCATTACCTCCCACTTCAGCCTTTGTCTTCCAAGTCCTTTCTGTAGAGTATTAAATGGTGTTTGGCTTTTTTTCTTTTTTGTTTTTCTTTTTTTGAAGGGGAGGAGAAGTCAATGAGATTTTTGAAAGGGCTCGGAACAGAGAAGTCACTCTTGAACAAATGACATGGAAGGCAAGATAAATTTACATTTTTCAGACCTCATGAAAAACAAGGCCAGCTTTGTCTGGGATTCGCGGAGAAGTCATTGAAGGTACGCATCGGCTGCGCATTGGTCACGATGGGGTACAAACCAGAGAAACATGAGCTGAAGGGAGTTTATATGTAACTGCAGGTTGATCATCCCCAACTTCTCACAAAGGCCTTTCATTTCCACTTGGAATGAGGAGAGGATAACCTAGACAGGCCAGCCCCTCTGTCACCAAGCAAAACACCGACTCTTGACATTTGCCTAATTATCCTTTCTCATCATCAGTCATTTCTTGAAGTCTCGGCTTCACTCAGATGCCAGGTATTTCCGAAATTAATCATGTCATTGAAAGCGGCATCTTTTCATGTAAAAGGACTTTATTATCTGGATCAGAAAGCCCCCCCCTTTGAGCAGCGAAAGCCCATTTGTAGGGAAAGTGTCTGAAATCTGACATGCTGCCTTCCCAAGAAAGATTCTTAGTGTTGACCTCCCAGCAAGCACCAAACATTCCTCACTGTGAGCTTGTGGGTGTGACTGTGTGTGTGTGTGTGTGTGTGTGTGTGTGTGTGTGTGTGTGTGCGCGCGCAGCTAAGAGCCTTGGGCTGGCTGCATGTTAATTTGCCCCATTGTTTCAGGGTGACTGCCTTTCCACTATTTAGGAACAAAGTCTTTTCGCATAAGCCTCTATGTACAATCATTTCATGTTTACTTCGAGGGCCATCATCCTATCTTTATTGCAACTATATTAGGGGATGCCAGAGCTTCTTTGTCTCCTTGTAAGGCTGCAGATTACAGACAGGGTTTAACATGTTAGCCAGTACACTCCTCTTTCATTTAAAGGCATTTTACAGATGTTTGAGGATCCTGGACTAAATCAACACGTGGCCCTGCTCAGCCTCTCTCCAAATTCAAGGATGAGAGGAGGAAGATGCTTCTGAGAACTGGGTGAAATGCCATCAAATTTAATTTCTAAGCGTAGAACATTTGGCTCATAAAGGATTGACAAATAAGGAATAGAAAGCAAGAAACTCACACTCGTAAAAGTATCACCAAAACTTTAACAGGGCTTCTAAAAGAGATGCATGCTCAGATTCACAGCACTGGCTGGGACACATTAGCTAATTAGCAAGGAGGTGTGCCTGAGGATGAACTCACTTTTGTAGCACCCTCCCGGTGTCCCCCTCCTGTGTATGGTGACGCATAGAGAAAATCCGTTCTACATTTGAAACTCACTGTTCTTTTATTCTGTGCTTTAACAACTGGTGTTAACAATGGAGTATTTTTTCTATGAGAGGAGAGAAGAAGAGTGGTATTAATAACTTACAACCCTTTTCTCCTAAGTGGAAATAAAATTAATGCTGTAATGTAAACTGACAAAAAAGAAAACACAGAAAATTAAAAGTTAAAGCTGAAACTCCTTTGTGATAGTCTTTCCTTTTTTGGTCATTGTCAAATGAATTTAGTGAGGATGATTTGCTGGCGGAAAGACCTAATTGTCGAGTACCTCAAGAAAGAGAAAAAAATATGTTTTTAAAAACTTTTTGCCCCCTGAACTGAGGGCAAACCTGAGTTTTACCTGCACTTTCTCTTATCCACTTGATTTCCCTAAACTTGAAAACATTCTTAAAACAAAGGAAAACAAAATACACTTCATGTCTTCAAAAAGGCTAAATAATACTTTCCTCAGTTTCCAAAACAAACCAACATAGCCTCAAGAAAATCGAGAATATCTCAAATCAGAATTGGTAGAGAGCACAGATTATTTAGAATTTGGAAATACAGCTTTGGACTGTTCATTAACATCCAAAATTCTATAAGAAAAACAAATATAAAAATCAACTTTTGAGGGATTGTATTTAAGAAAGATCTTAACCCATCCATTCTTTGTAGTGTTTGAAGATCAGCCAAAAGGGAGTGTAAATTCAAGGAATGAAGCTCTAGGCACTAGGCCAGCAACTCTGAGCATTCATCTTTCCCCCTTGCTAAGAAGAATGTTTCTGGGGAAGACATTTCATGAGGGGCTTGCACGTCTCAGGGCTTTCCTGAACTCTAGAACGATTGTGAACTTTACCTTCCTTTCTGCATCTGCCTTCAGTCATATTAATCTTGGGCTCCTTTCATCTTTGGGGTTTATTGTTACAAACATAAATGGCTTATTCTGGTGCATTGCCATTCTTTGTGTTTTGATATATCATCTCCACTATCTTATTTTGCAATAATACCATCACCGCCTGGGCTGCTTGTGAGTTCCGTAAGTTTTTGCACATAGCTTGTTAGGAAGTTGTTGAATTTCATACAGAATGATGAACCATAAGAATTAGATTATAAGCTTCTTGAAGGCAGGCTTACCACCTACGATGACAATTCTTACAAAATCAAAAGACAGACCTGATACATGGTCAGAGGAAGGATATCTTTCTGATGTATGAATTTATTCACATGAAAAAAAAAAAAACCAGCATGCCATAGTTGAAATCTGCACTACTTAACAAACTTCCAGACATTCCTGTTTGCTTGCATTATTTGTAGTATTGAGCCCAGTAATACCAACAAACAGGCTTAACCTGTCAAGTTGAACAATAATCATCAATGAGAAATCATGTGCGATGTCCACAAAAGATCATTCTTATCCACCAACCAATGGTTTTTATCCATTTCTTAGGACAATGTGAACTGAAAATTTTACTCTTTCTTCCCTGACCGTACAGGTGCAAATATATAGTCAAGGATCAGTCATGTCTCAATTCCTTGCAAATGGCGAGTTAAGTATACTTGAAAATTTACTCTTATTTGTTAGGCTCAAACCAAAGGTGGGTGGGCTAGCTGTGTTGTATTCTTATGGAATTTCAACACCTAGGAAGTATAAGAGTTGGCAGTGTCCTGGATTTATTCAGATATGTAGGAAGCGTCTATGACACAGATGGCAAATAAGCTAAAGGTAACTTTTACGTCTGTGTCGTCTGCTAGGAAATCAAGAAGGCAGGGAGCAAAGCAGAGTTCTGCTCTGAGATCAGTTAGAGAAGTCACTGGGATTCCAAATTGTTCTGATTTGAAGTCTGATTCCTGGACCGAGGTATTTTTGTTTCGGGTGTTTTATTGTTCTTGTTTTTGGCAGGGGGAGGATTGTCTGCAGACACCACAGCCTTTTCTCTCTGCTGCTTTGGAAAAGCAGAATTTTTTTCTGCAAAGTGAAGTCAAGCCATTAGAATGCCATAGTCCTTGTCTTTAAGAGAGCTCCAGAGGATGGAATTACAAGACCTCTCAGCTAAATGTCATCTAGGAATTTGTAGTTCAGAGCTAAAACCCCATTTCATCACTTTTGGCCCCTATTTCTTATACATGAAGTTCTCCAACATTTTTTAAAATTAAAAAGCAAACCGAATTATTATTCTTTAGAAAGACAACAATCTCCTATAGTATTGGCAATAAGCTGCGAGAATCACACGGAAAAGAATTTCTAAGATGGCACCAAGGTCTGAGCCAGCGGCATCTGTCTTGCTTCTCAGTCATCCTAAAACCAGTGATTCTGCCGTTTCATTATTAGTCTTAATTTCAAATGAATGACAACCTCAGACCCTGAGAGGAGGCATCTGTTGCTTTGCTTTTTTTCTAAATTGGAGTAGTCAAAGCAATCTCAAAAACAATTTCAACAATTCATCTCGTCTTCTCCCCGAATCTATCCAAGTTTCAGCCCTGATTGCTGCAAGAGTAAGTGAAATAGTTTGTCTACCTCTGAAGAAATATTCCATACATTACATTCAGGACACCTACATAATGACAATGGGCCCGTTTGTGAAATACCTCTTATCAGCGGAAGCCTAGAAATATTCATCATTTTGTAGCTTAATGCTCCATATTTTCTGTCATGCATTTCCTTAAGAATTTCAGAGGAAAGTCACATAATGTCACTATTAGTATGTTCTAGCTCAATGTTAGTGTGCCTTGCTTTACATGATATTAATACATATGCTGCTAAAATGTATATATAAATCCATTTACTTTTTAGTAAACTTAGTCTTGATTTTCTATTGAATTATATTCAGTTTCAGAAATTAAAGCACTTCATTCTGAATAATTTTTTTATTAGCTACCAATACTTCAGGGCTAATTCAAGCCATTTAATTCATTGAACATTTAACTGTCTACTATATGCACAGTGCTATGCTAGTAAAATTGGACAAGTGCTGGCCTTAAGGAATATGCACTTCAAGGGAGAGCTATATAATAACACACACACATATACTCCTGCATTTTTCATAAAAACCGTATTTCCTCATAAGAGCAGCCTAGCACGGTGGTTGAGGGTATGGGCTCCAGAACCAAATTACCTGTGTTCCAAGTGTTGCTCTGCCACTGACTAGCTGCAAGACACTGAGCAAAGTTGTCTAACATATCTGTGTCTCATTTGCCTCTAATATATAATGGAGATAATAGTAGAGCCCACATCAAGAGGACTTCTCAAGAATTACATTCAGAGAGAACAGTATCTAGAACCTAGTAAGCACTAAATAAACATTAGCTAATGTTATTATTTCCTCATCTGTACGTAAGAATAATAATAGTATCTTCTCTACAGAGTGGTTGGGATTATTAAATGAGTTAAGGCATTTAAACTTTTAGATGCTGTCATTTTATCACCAGCATTAGAAATGTATCATCAAAATGCTGTCTATATAGAAGCACAGAGCGGGTGGAGGGACCAGTTTAGATCCAGAGTATTGGCAAAGGCTCCAGAAAGGAAGTGAAATTCAAAATGGTCTTTAAAGAATGAGTAGGATTTTGGTAGGCAGGGAAGACAGAGGAGGACTTTTCTGGAGAAAACAAACAAAAACAGTCTGAGCGATGGTCCTGAAAGAGAATAATGCGTTTGGGGCTGGAGTACGGGGATGGATGTGGAGGGTTATGGGTGTAGGTATAGTAGAGATGATGAAAAATTAATCTGGAAAAGTTTGTTTAGCCCATTTGATTGAAGGCTTGCAGTACCCTGCATAAACAAACAAACAAACAAATGGACTTCATCCTATAGACATGAGGAAGCCAGCGAAGCTTCTCTAAGGATAAGAACACCAATCACATGATCTAATCCATTTTTTATCACCTTGATAGCAACTTGGAAGGTAAATCAGAGAGAAAAGAGGTTGGAAGCAGGAAGCTGAACAATAGCAAGACAGCTACAGCAATGGTGTAGTGAAAAGATTAATAAACAAATAAATGGCAAAGACACAAAAAAGATTGAGTAGGAAACTACAGATCAGCAAATCACAATGTTAAGATCTTATTTGGAGTCTTACTAAAAAAAGTTTGAAAAACATTTATAACATTTGTAAGACAACGCTAAATATGAACACCATCTACGTATTTGATGAATTAAGGAGTTTTTGTTATTTTAGAGGTTAAAATAGTATTATGGTTATTCATTTTTTTTAAAAGACCCCTTATCTTATACAGAAATGTATTGAAATATCTGTGGATAAAATTACATGGTGCCTGAGATTTGCTTCAAAAGTGATTTGGGGTATGAATAAAACAGGAGCGATTTGGAGGCTCAGTAATAGGTCTAGGAGGTTTGTTATTCTGTCTTCTTCTGTGTCCAAATTCTCAATAACAAAAAGTTTTAGAAGAAGAGAGACAAAGCACCACAGCAGTGGGAACGGGAAAGAAGAAATGGGTTTCAGAGTCATGCACTGGTAGCAAGCAGAGGAACTGGCAAGCATTTGAAAAAAGGAATACAGAGACAGGATTCAAATTTAATCCCGCATTTCTGGCTTCAGTGATCATGCAGGTGATAATGATCATGACCAAGAAAATAATAATGTGATCTCCCTTGTGAAAGTATTTTACAGTTTACAAAATGCTCTTGAGTTTGCTTTTATTTAATCCTCAGAAGACTTTGGTGAGATAATATCTCATTTGACAGATAAAGAAATTGAACCTCATGAATTTTACTAGTTGAAACAGGGAAGCAGGTTTTAGGGAGCAGTGAATGGAGGCAGGGTCAAATTATGCCTTTCATGGGCCTTAGGGGTACTTTTACCTTTGTGGACCCGTTCTTCCTTAAAAAATATTAAATTATATTTTATGACTGTGTTGGTATAAAGACTACATTAATAATACATATTAAAATATTTTCTTTAACCTAAAAGTTCACATTTTGTTCTGATTTTAAAAGAAATTAAAACATTTTTGTGGGCTCCTAAAAGTATTATGGGCTCTTGACGCTGCATCTAATAGATAAATTGGCCCTGAACGCAGGGTGAAGGACCTTGGAAATCTTCATGAGAAAACTTAACTCTTGTTAGAGTCATCTCCTTAAATACTGTATAATCTGACAACACACATATAGGCAAATTTGAGGAGCCCTCCTTTCGAAGCTATTTTTCTTGACTACTTTAAAGACACGTATGTCTTTGTGATAGCAATAATCACCTAAGATATACCATTTTCTTAGCTACAGAGTAATCATTCTCATTCAATAGCTTACAACTTGAAGTACAATTTTTGGATGTCAAGATGACATTTTTTTTTGCATTTGAATGACAACTTCTTTAGGAATCTCTTTGTATCGATTCCCTTCCACTCACCCAGATATACATTGGACATCACATAGGGGAACTTAAAAGAACAAAAAAGAGGATGTCAAACTTAAACTTGCCATTTCTTCTCTGGGAAGCTGGTGTTGGAGTATTGACATCCCATCCAGAGTCTAATGGTCCTCATAAAATTCTTAAACAGCATTCATAGCTAATTCGCTCTGAAGATGTTCACCTCTGAGTACTACTGCAGAGAGAAACAAAGACAGAATAAAAGGGGGAAATAACACATTGTAGTTCAGTACTATTTGACTTCTATATCAGTTGTTTTCTTTAAAATAATCTGCTTTGCTAAGTTAAATCATGGCATCCTCAAATCAGTTACTCATCAAGGTGGACTACAGATTTTATCTTATTTAGATGTTCAAAATACCATGTTGCCTGAACTTGATGACTGCTATGCTTCTTATTTCTGAAAAATTCTTTGTTATCATAGATTATCCTATCCTAGAAAGGGAACTATTTATTCCTTTTCCTTGCATTATTTCTCAGTACCCTAAGCCACTGCCTGACCCTTCACCAACCCTTAAACATAAACACACACACACACACACACATACACACACACACACACACACACGCACGCGTGAGCAAGCTCGCCCTTTCTCACACAAATTTCTTTTTTACTTACTATATTTAAAAGAATGAATAGCTTCAAACATCAGACAATTCTTGCATATTTACCAAGGATGAGGGGACTCCAGGGACAGCTTCAGACTTGACAGTTTAAAATGTTAAGTTTGTCTCCCCATGTGAGATAAGGTTTATTATTTTGCTTTCATTACATTTATTTTCCTTTCATTGATAAAATAGTTTCCCTGGTTATTATTTAGGGTGCACAAGATGAGAGCCACCCACCCCTTACTGCCTTTTACCTTAGCTGTACCATATTGTGCAGCAAACATCCCCCACGAATCAGCCACAGCCCCCGAAACAACCGAAGCTGACCCATAAATCTTCCTGGCCTAGAGTGGCAAGAATCCAGACCTTGTTATCCAGGAGCCACTGCTCAGAGAGTGAAAGAATGAGGGCAAGCAGAGCAGGCCTGGCTCACACAAAATGTGGCTTTCCAAGAATATGCTGAAATTTCCAGAAGGTCAGAGCGGGCAAGATCCAAGTTGGAAAAACCATGAACGTATTTAATTCATAGTTTGTAGGTTTTCATATCTTTGCTTTGCTACATGTAGAAATGGATTCAATCTGAGTAGCTTGAGTCAGTCAGTAAGATGAGAAATGAGAGACTAGCAAGACTAACTTAAACAGAATATATTAACATACACACACAAATACGCACACACACACACACACACACACACACATCCTCAAAACTATTGCCTACATTGGGAAGTGAAAATTTATAAAAGAGAGGCAGACATAAAAGAAGAAATTGTTTATTTGTTTGTTTGCCTTTATAAAACCCATTTGGGAGAAACATCCTTATATATACATCAGTTATTTGGCTTGTCTCAGTTACATTGATGCTAGAGATGTCCTTTGTTAGAAATTAATGTGTGTAATAAAGTTTTACATTTTTCATATGTTTTGAAGTATATGAGCTATATTTCTTTTGACTGCATAATTACTTTTTGTACACAAGAAAAATGAGGTGCTTAGCCCTAAGTAAATAATCTCAAAACAAACCAAGAATAATAGTTACATTCTTTTCATCATCTAGGCTGTATACAATAAATATTTCCAGAAACTTTTTAAGTTACATTATTGTGATTTTAAAAAAGATCCTTATATTGAATCAAAACTAAGTTCAGACAAAAATATGTCCCATCCCTATACTGATACTTTGCTGTATGTTTGTTGAGAGTGTAGACTAATTACAGGTACAGCTTTTTTCCTAATTTATATTAATTTCCAAAATGTTTTCCACTTATCCTCTAAAGGCATCTTTTATTCGGAATAATCTTTTGAAGAAAATAAGACAATATATTTAGGGCATTTTAAGTAGTTTCCTTTCCTGGATAGGTGCTTCAGTATCTCCTAAATTTTTGCAGAGGAGAGTGTTATCAACAAGATTGTAAGTTGTATTGATCACGATCCCTCTTCTTTAGATGAATTTCATCTTTAAGGCTAAAGCATTTGGCTGTTTCTAAACAATGGGGCTACTTTTTTTGGATAAAGGAAACTAGTTCTATCATTCATACCTTGAAGAATCAATTGGATCTGTAGAAATATTTATGTGGCGGCTGTAAAATCTTAAATTACGGTGGGGAGAGACAGTGTTACAAACACTAACTTATTAAAAGACCCTAACTCTTTCAGTAGCTGGCTCCACTATAATTACCAGACCTTCTTTTTTCTTTTCCTTCTCCAGTAATACTTATTATGACCTTGGTTTTTTAAAAAAAAGATGTTATTGAATTTGAAAAAGAAGTTCTAAGTTTTGCCAAACTTGAATAAACCAGGAAAATAGTGATATTTTAAGTTGCTCATAATAGACTCTATACAAATAAAGCACCAATGTCATGTGATTTTCCCTCATCTTGAAAACTGTAATTGTAACACCAATTTTTTCTAAAAATACTTAGGAAAATAAAACTGTTTCTCTCCCTCCCCCTCTCTCTCTTTCTCTCTCTCTTTCATAGACTAAAATCTGTGTGTGTGTGTGTGTGCGCGTGGCGGTGTGTGTGTGTACGTGTGTACACAGGACAGCAGTAGATGCTATATATCCATATATTAACAGTAGTTACCTCTGTAAATTAGACTTCTCTATGGTTTTATTTTTTCTTATATGTTCTTGTGATTTGAATTTTTCTATAATAAATGATTGCAATTTTTATAATAAGCAAAGTCATTAATTTTTTAAAGATTGGTTATAACTTTCTAATAAGATTTATGAAATGAGTTAAAGGGAGACTTGAAATCTCTTTGCAAAATAGAAAATATTACCTTTTATTTAGAAATCATATCTGCGTTGGGGACAGTGGAAACAGATAGGGTGATGTGTTAAGAGCAAAAAAATAAAGATAAAAACTCAGTAGGGGCCTGTGCCAGGCAGTAATCTGCCTCAGAAAAGCTGGAAAAGAGAGAACAGATATAAGTAATCAGAAAAGGATTGATCTGAACAAATAGAAAATATATTGAGAGAAAACAAGCTGGTGTGAGAAATTACAGTGAGGATATTTTATTCGTTCAGGAGGCTTGTTTGTTTGCTCATTTATTTGTTTGTTTAAAGAACTCGCTTCTGGAGAATTATAGCACAACACCAGCAGCAAGCACTGAGGGATTTGGAGAGACTGAAGAGAGAGATTGTTTCAAGTTTCCAAACACTGTGAGTTTCCAGAAGAATCATTCTGCAGTGATAGGAAAAAAAGCCTTAAAGTTACCCATCACTCCTAAAGAGCACAGATCACGTGACTATGCCTCGAGTGTAACCTCAGAGAGAGAGAGACTGGTTCAGTTTCTTTCCTTTGTTAGTAAGTGTCTACCATGGACACAGAAACTCCTTATCATTTTGGTGGGTTGTCAGTAGCCAATAGGCCGTGTTTTGCTCCATCTTTCTTTGCTAAAACTCATCACTAGGTGTGGGGAGCTTAGGGTCCAAACCCTAAATTTTGCTAGGAAGTGTCAAACATCTCTCCTGTCCACATATCTCACACACTCATTTTTAAATCTTGGTTTAACAGTCCTCAGTGCATTCCCACGACCACAAGCATGAGTCCCACCTACTCCCTGCCTTCGCAGGCCTCCCCACACCCCAACACATTCAGTCCACCCTTCTCTAGGGCCCTAAATACTCAACATGCATTTCTAGCTTTTTGATCTAGCTCGTTTTGCCCACTTTGCCAGAGGTACTCTTTCTAGAAACATCTTCTACCTCCCCTTAAAGTTTCCATCAAAAACCTACAAAATTCCACGCCACTCAACAATCCCGTCCCAAAGCCATCTATGAACTGCACTACATCCAGGCTTTTAGTGTAGACTTCTCGTCTCCCCATCTAGATCTGGATCCAGTCTCTTGGGAGAGGAGCATGGCCGGACAGGGAGAGAGCACAGAGCTTGGACGGTCTACACGGACACATTATGTGAATTACTTGGTTGGGGGGAAGGGAATCCTGCTTCACTCCCATCCTCATATCCTGCAACCATATAGGGGAACCAAGCAGGAAATTGTTTCAGAAGTGTGACCTATGTGTTCACATCTGGCTGACCCGTTCTTCCAGAGTGCAGCTCTGCAAGCCAGGAGCTTTTCAAACGAACTGAGCTCAGGCTCTCTGCAAAAACACTTTCTGTTTTAACCTCTTCCCACCTCCTACTCCCTCTCCCGTGTCCCTGCACTCCGTTCCAGTTGAGACTTGGACCAGTTTAAATAGATGTTTTCCCTCATGTCCCATAGAAATTCAAAAGTAAATAAACAAACACTGTCATTCTTCCTTATAATAAAAACACTCTCCTTATTTCTTTTAGTAAGAAAAAAGAATTTCACACATTAGGTTTGTTTAGCTGGATAGAATCCAAAGACAGAGCTATAAGACAAAGGACAGAGTTTTAATGATGACTTGTCTGTTTATAGATGAGTAATTAGACTTGCTGCACTGGGGCTGTGGGATGGTGACCTGCAGGTCTAATACTCATTTACGTAATTCACTGAATGTAACAAATTTTAAAATATAGCTTATAAATATTTAGAAAATATTGTTTCTAAGTATCTGCAGCTTCTTTACAGTGTATCAGGCTATTTATTCTGAAACACTGTCTCCTTTTATTGAGCAGTAAGGTAGATGGCTGAGCAGAAATGCGTGCAAAGTAAAATATAATTAGTGCTGCGGGGGAGAAGGGAACGATATGGCTATTAGCTGGTGGACAGTCAGGCCGCCCTCACGGGAAAGGTGTTTTTATGCAGATGAGGATGTTGCTCCTAGACACCCATTTGGAGTTTCTATATTTGGTTGTCTTGAGTTTAGATGTTTTGGTGGAAGAGGTATCTGTCCCCGTAGGTCCTCCAGGCCAAAACAATAAAGGTTTAGTGATAGATTCCAAAAGTGGCCACAAACTCTTTCCTTGCCTGGATCCATGCCCTTAAAATCAGAATTTGCTGCTCCACCCTTTTAGAGGTGGAATTTATTTCTCCTGCTTGAGTCTGGGCTGCCATTATGATATGCTTCGGCCAACAGATTGCATCAGAAGTTCTTTATACCTGTTTTGAACATTTTCCTCAAAAGGTTTTCTACCTTCTGCTCTTGCCCTTGAAATCCTGAGCGTCTGCCATAGGAGTAGCTGGCCTAGCCTGCTAGATGATGAGAGACACATGGCTTAGTTACCCCCATCACCGCAGGTGACAGCCAGCCAACCCTTAAAAGCAGAGCCACCTAGCTGACTCAAACCTAATCACAGATGCATGAATGAGTCTAGCCAAGGTGAAAAGAACCACCCAACTGAAAGCCCAGCCCAAACTGCAGGCTCACAAAAATCATAAACTAAATAAACAATTGTTGCTTTGAGCCACTAAGTTTTGGGCAGTCATTTCAGCAGCAAAAGCTAACTGGCACTGCTGACAATGGCTCTGGGACATGCAACCACCCAGAATAGCACTTACAGGTCATAACCAGTGACCAATGCCTCCATCGTGACCATAAAGCAACCTTGTTTCTACATGAAACAAGCAAGTTGATTATTCAACCACAGTTTATGGAGCACCTAGTTTAATTCAGGCATTATTTGTTCAAAGTGCTGGGAATACAATAATAAACAAGACAGACCGAGTATCTGCCCTCCTTGAGCTTATATTCTGGTGACAAATAGAGAAAATAACACATAAACAAGTAAATATATTACATAATGTGACATAGCAAAAAGTGCTATAAAAATAAAGCCAAAGGTAGGAAAGGGAATAAATAATAATGAGGGAAGCTATATTTAATAGAGTAGTTAGAGACGCCTTCCTGGAAAAGAGACATAAGCAGAAAATAAAATATGGGAATGAGCCATAAATCTATAGAAATTGTATTTACTGTTTGATAGAGCATTTTCAATTAAAATTATACTTAAGTGACCCTAATGAAGACTTCAGTCTGGGATTTTCTTTGCTGCTTTGAAGAGCTTTAGGAATCTCACCTAGTACTCATACCTATGTCATTATCCAATCTTCCCATTTTAAATTTAAAGGTTAGTCATACAAGTTACTGAAAAAGATTGCTGGTAGGTTAAAGAATTTTCTAATGTTGACTTGTTAATGGTAGGCAAAAATCATATTTTTATAATTATACGTACACATGCCTCTCATAAAACAGAAGTTATATCCCTAGTAATTTTTCATTGAATTTTTAGAAACATGTGTAATTAACTCTATCTCCCTTTAACCCCTCAGAACTCACTTTAAGGGAAAGCAGGGTTTTTTGTTGTTACTGTTGTTGTTTTTGTTTCCTTGTTTATTTTAGTAAAAGATATTACGTGAGTTGTTTGAGATGCCATATAATTATGTTTTGTCATTCACGGTGAGAAATAAATCAAGTGAGACATAGAGACAAAGCTTTATACAGCTGTCATTCTGTGTTTGATTATTAAATACAATATTGAACTTTTAAATTTATTTGCAGAATTCTAAGGGCATCTGGCACATGCCATAGAAAAAAACAAGTAAGTTAACTTTCAACAGGGATGAACACACTCATTTAACAATCAATGCAAATCACTCTCCACAAACTTGAAGTAAATCCAAACAGGAATTCATGCAATGGTTTAATAAACGATGAGGTTTAAGGACACATTTTACCATGTGGTTGAGCATAAAGCAATGTGGCGAAGACTTTCAGCAATTCACAAAAACTTATTTTTTCTACTTTCTGGGCACAGAGTTAGAATGTATGTCCCAGCCTACCTTTTATTTATGTGTGGTCATGTGACTGAGTTCTAGCCAATAGAATGTGAGCAAAGGTGTTCAGCACCATGGCAAGACCTGGTCCATAAGACAGTGCATGCAATCATCTATGCTTTTTCCCTTCATCTGGTCAAATATTAGTACACAGGGTAACCCTGTAAGTCCATACTGATAATGGAACATCCTCTCTCAGTCTGAGTCCCTGCAAAACTGAAGGGAACAAAGCTTCTATTTGCCTGTTAAATTTTTTAAAAATACATTTTTCTCTAAGCTATTATATTTGGCAGTGGTGGGGGCTGGAGGGCTATTGTTTCTGCAGCCTAGCATGTCTTAATTAATACCAAAGTGCCTACCATTATGTCATACTACCCACACCAGAAAAATAAATGTACAGTATTCTTCAGTGGTAATGCTGAGGCAAATAGCTGTTTAATAAAATAAATAAATAAATAACTACAAAAGTAATGCCAATGAGATTTCATTAATACGTGTATCTTTAAAGACCCTGTTTGCAAACAGGGATCATATCTTCTATATCTTTTTGACTCCTAACAGGTAGAAAAGGTGTTCACTCAATAGTAGGTTCTCAGGAAGTATTGAATGAATGAATAAATGTGGTAGAGTATAAGGTTTGAGCAGTGTCAAGAGACATAGGTTTTAGCAAATATTCTGCTATAACATGGCTATGTGAATTTATATATGTTTCTCTTAGTGTTAGCTTCTTTCTCGTGAAATTAGGGGGTTGGTCTAAATTTCTCCAAGCTGGAAAATTCTAAGCCCTATTTCTAAAGGTAGCTGATCCCTTCCAATAACTAAATGAGCAGGACACAGAAGGTCCAAGGCTACCATACTGTGAGAATAGAGAATAGGTTGTGCAGGCCTGGGAAAGCAATGTCTCTTAAGGTCCAAGCCACAGTGTAAGCAGCCTCTTCTGCTTCAGGGGTGTTCCAGCCTAAGTATTAAGTATCCTCAAAAAACTATGAAAGTAGATGATTAAATCGAGAAGGGGCCCTAAAGAGCACAAGGCCTGAATTCTGTCACATCACAGATGAAGAAAATGAGAGCCTGGAAGTTGAGTCGCACGGCCACTCCCCCCTGCCAAGGCTGGAACTTGGATTTGCTAGCTTACAGTTCAGGTTCTCAGTCATGTTATGCCTTCCCTATGCTTAGCCTTATCCAGGCTTAAAATTATCTATATAATAGATAATTTTATAATAAGAATACGCTTTGTTTGTTCAGTTGGTTGATTAAAAAAAATTTTTTTTTGTTATCAAGACATTATCATGTCTTTTTTTCCTCTATCATCTCTGCAGTAGGCCTCTAAATCAATTCTACTTTTTATTTTCTCCTGTAACATGGGTACTAAATGTGATAACCACAGCAATCTTAAAATCTTTTGTGACAGGCTTCCTAGGCTGGCAATCTTGCCCATTTGATAAGAGTGTTTTGTTCTTTGCCCCAGAATACACTGTTTCGGAAGCTTTTCTCTATCATATTTCATCAGGTTGATACCACCAACCCAACCTCCAAATCCTGAGACATAAATTTGCTACAGTTTCTGGGTTAGTGTGGCTTTAGCCAGCAAAGCAGAAAATCTGAAAGAAAAATTACTTTGAGAGATAAATAGCTATTGAGTCTATCATGTGTAAGAAGAATGATATCACTAAGAGAGAGTGAAGGATGTTGAAGGAAAGAGGAAACTGGTAGATAGAATTGGAAATCCTAACAGAGAGAGCTGATACAGAAGAAGCAAAGAAGAAAAATAGCTAAAGCTTTAGCCCATTCGTTCACTGAATGAACACTTGCTGAGTGGTGGAGATATACCAGGCCAGCAAAGGTAGGGCAGGTATATAGAATAAAGTGCAGCTTGCCCTTGAGGAGCCTACTGCTTAGTGGTAGAGTAATTAGAGTTGCTGCCAAAATGGATTTAGTCCACTCCCCACATACACATATACATGCACACGTGCCCAGACTCAGCTTTCGTTGGGAAGTTTGAAGTCTTAAGTAGAGTCGCCATTCTCCATGTTTCGACCTGAATGATCCAAGTTTATGCCTATTTCCCTGGTGTAATTATTAATGGCACCTTCTTTCACTTCAAAATTGTCTTGATTTGGGTGATAAATTATATGGTTCTCTTACTTTCATGTTCTGTAACAAAGGAAATCACCACTGGTGTTGGAAATCAAGAAATCAAGATGATTGTGAAAAATTATTCAAAGGAAGGGACATTCCCATGCAGGTGTTCAAGGCACCATGCCCTACAGGTACCCTGCCCCACAGGCCTGCTCCACCCCAAGGGCCCATTCTATCCTACACATGCACCATACCCTATGCATGCCTCACCCCACCCATGCACACAGCACCTTGGCTGCTCAGGCCTGTGTGTGCACCATGCCCAGAAGATCTCCTTTGTCTCATGTGCGGGCCCCACCTCTCGTGCATGTCGTACATTATAGGCCCATCCTGCCACAGTGGCCAGGGGAATGGGGGAGATGCAGCAGAACAGCAATGTTAAAGGCTCACAGTGCATCTACTCCTCTCCTGCATGATCAAGCTTCTGGAGTAGGACCCAAGCACACCATCCAGGGACACAACCCTATCTTCACCGAGCAACAAAGGTCTAAGAAGAGGAGAACAGGTGTACCATATGTGCTATCTGTCTTGACCTGGGAGAAGAGGCCACAGATGAGAAGGAACCAGCATTAAAACTCTGGCAACATGAAAAAAGAGACTGTCTCAACACCGCCAAAGGATCACAATAGTTCTATAGTAATGAACTCCAACCAAAAGGAAATTGTTGAAATGACAGATACAGAATTCAGATTATGGATGGCAGGTAAGATGAATGGAATTGAGAAGATGGTAGAAAACTGTCTCAAAGAAACCAAAAACACAATTCAGGACAGGAAAGAAAAATTCATTAAAGAGATAGATAACATTAGAAAAGAGGTAAGAGAACTTGAAGAAATGAAAGAGTCATTTAAGGAATTTCAAAATACATCATAAAGTCTTAACAACAGATTAGACCAAGCAGAAGAAAGAATTTCAGAGCTTCATGACAAGCATTTCAAAGTAACCTAGTCAGTAAAAAAAAGTAGAAAAAAGAACAAAGAAGAATGAATAATCACTGTGAGAAATATGGGATTATACAAAGCAAGCTAATATAGGAATCATAGGTATTCCTGAAGGAAAGGAAGAACAACAAAAAGTATGGAAAACCTATTTGAGAGAATAATTGAGGAAAACTTCCCTGGTATCACTTGAGATTCAGATATCTAGATATAAGAAGATACACCTGGAAAATACACAAGAATTAGGACATCACAAGACACATAGTCATTAGCCTGGCCAAAGTCAAAGTGAAAGAGAAAAATCCTATAAGCTGCAAGATGAAAGCAACAAGTTAATTACAAAGGATAACCCATCAGACTAACAGCAGACCTCTCAGCAGAGACTTTTCAAGACAGAAGGGACTAGGGTCCCATTTTTAGTCTTCTTAAATAGAATAACTGCCAGCCAAGAATTTTGCATCCTGCAGAAAACTAAATTTCGTAAATGAAGGAGAAATAAAATCTTTCCCAGACAAGCAAACACTAAGGAAATTTGTCACCACTAGACCTGCCCTACAGGAAATGCTCAAATGTCCTCTATGCATGGAAGAGAATAATCAATACCCAACAGAGTAAAAACACCCAAAAGTTAAAGCTCACAACTCTTGTAAAAAAGTAGCACAAGGGAGAAAACAAAACAACTAGGTTCCATTCAACATGATGAACAGAACATCATATCAATATCAATACTAACATTGAACGTAAATGGTCTTAATGTTCCATTTAAAAGGTATAGACTGGCTGAATGGATGACAAAACACAACCCAAGCATATGCTGTCTCCAAGAAACCCATTTAACATGCAAGGATTCTCATGGAACTCAAATTAAAGGGATGAAAAAAAATATGCCACCCAAATGGGAACCAAAAGGAAGCAGGAGTAGCTATTCTCACCACATATAAAATAGACTTTAAATAAACAATGGTAAAAAGAAGACAAAGACAGTCATTATATAATGATAAGGGGAACAATTCAGCAAGAAGATATAATAATCCAAAATATATATGCACCTAACACAAGAGCTCCCCAGATTCATGAAACAAATTCTACTAGATCTAAGCAAGGAAATAAACACCAGCATCTTAGTTGTCAGAGATCTCAACACACCACTGAAGGAACTGAACAGATCATTGAGGCAGAAGATCAACAAAGAAACACTGGACTTGAACGGGACTCTAGAAAAAATGGACCTAACAGACATCTAGGGAACACTCTGCCCAAAAACTGCAGAATATACATTCTTCTCATGAGCACATGGGGCATTTTCCAAAATAGATCACATGTTTTCCCACAAAACAAGTCTCAGCAAATTCAGAAAAATCAAAATCATTCCATGTATCTTCTCAGACCACACTGGAATAAAACTAAAAATCAATTCCAAGAGGAACTCTCAAATGTATTCAAAGTCATGGAAATTAAACAACCTGCTGCTGAATGATCCTTGTGTCAATAACAAAATTACAATGGAAATAAAAAGATTTTTTGAACTGAATGACAAACATGAAACAAGCATCCAAAATCTATGGGATACAGCAAAAGTAGTGTTAAGAGGAAAGTTCATAGCCTTAAACACTTACATCAAAAAGACAGAAAGATCACAAATTAGCATCCTAATGTCACATCTCAAGGAAGTAGAAAAAGAAGAATGAACCAAATTCAAAGTCAGTAGAAGAAATTCTAGAAGTCATTTTAGGATTTTCTAGGTATAAGATCATATCATCAGTAAACAGAGATACTTTGACCTCCTCTTTCCTGATTTAGATGCCCTTTTTTTCTATGCCTAGTTTTGTTGAGGTTTTTTGCATCTCTTAGGCTTATGTGGAATCTCTTTTTAAAAAAATAAATAAATAAATAAACTTTCTTTTTTAGAGCAGTTTTAGGTTCATAGCCAAAATTTTGCAGTAAGTATAGCAAGTTTCCAGAGAACCTTTGCCCCCACATATGTACAACCTCTCCCACCATCAACACGCCCCACCAGAGTGGTACCTTTGCTGCAACTGATGAACCTACACTGACACAGCATAATCATCCCAAGACTACAGTTTACATTAGGGTCCACTCTTGCTGTACATTCTGGGGGTTTGGACATACGTATCACGGCATGTATGCACCATTACTGGATAGTGTTATATGGAGTATTTTCCCTGCCCTAAAAATCCTCTGTGCTCTGCCTATCCATCTGCATGGAAGGCTAGAATGGGCTGTAGTTGGGTGTTTCCCTATCCCCAGGTAGACAGGCTCTGGTAATACCCCAGTAGGTTAGGCTCAGCAAAATAATTTCTCCTGCCATCAGGCCTTGTTAAAAAGAACAGAATGCTCTGGTGTATGTCGAGGTTACTTTTCCCCTCCTCCTACAAGAAGCCCAAGGGGAATATTTTTCTCTGATCTTCTCATGGAACCTGGTAGAGCTCTTACAGGTAAACTGACAAAAGTATGAGGGCTTCCCCAGTGACTGGGTCCCCTGGTATTTTTATCTCCCAGACTTGTCCACATTGAGCGTCCAGCAATGCATCACTTACAGTTCAGGTTTTCTTAACCCAGTACTGGTTTCCACAGGGGTTTCTGCTTCAGTAAGGTGTGATTCCCTCTGTATTTGCCTGTCTGTCTCTCCAACTATGGGGGCAGAAGGTTGCCCTGTGACCTCCCTTCTCTGACAGATCTGAGAACAGTTGCTGATTTTTTTGTTTGTACAACTTTTTGCTTGTTATTAGGATAGAGTGATGTCTAAGCCCCTAACATGCTGGACCAGGGAACTTCCTTTTAAAAAAAAAATAACCCTTATGGGCAATAAAAAGAGAGAGAAAGTGTAGGTGAGTAGCCAGAGCTTATACCTGGGTTCAACACTCAGTGTCCTCTCTTACTTGTTACCGACCTGGGGTCAATTTACTCCACCTTTTTGAGGAGTAAATATCCTCTCCTGTAAAAAAAGGGATATTGATACCTAGTTTTGAGGCCCAATGCATGTATGTGCATTTTAGTCCAGGATCTGGTGAATCATAAGTCTTCAATTATTGTTAATACCTTTTGTCTTCCCCTTATCAATCACCACAATAAAGCACTTAATCCTCCTGAGTCTATCCCTTCACCTTTCAGAGGGGGATAATGATGCCCTAAACTTACAGCCTCACAGAGCTGTCTTGATAATCAAAGAGTCCGTGCATGTTACGGCACTTTATAAAAAAAAGAGGATAAGTTATTAAACAAAGGCAAGGCAAGACTATTAGCACTTCATAATAATTATTATTATCGGTACAAATATTCAAGGCTGCACCTGACTCACCCGTCTTTATGAAGTTTAACATTAAATCATCAAAGTCCTGCATGACAATCCAGCCTGAGCTATTTTCCAGACCAAACTGGTCATTTACTTGCTTAAACGATTTTTTCTTCAATAATCAAAGAATCTATAAGACTTGTCAAAAGAGGTTTTGGTTACCATCCCTGAGTTCCATCAGCCTGTGCTGCAGAGGACCACAAACGAAAAGGCTGCAGTTCTCCCACTCTCCCACCCCAAGGGAGTCGTTTAGTCTTATGTTCACAAATGCCAGTGCCTTGCCCGCTCCTACTGCCTGCCGATGCAGATGATTTTGTATCATTAAGCATGCAAACCGCCGCCATCTCCTCAGTGAACGTTCCACGCCCTGTGCAGCTAGAAGGCAGGAAGGGACCTCAGAAGTTATCCAGTGTTTTTCTTTTTCACCCTCACTTCTTGAGTATTTCCCCCAAGGCTTCCCATTTTCTGGAATATCCTACTCAGTATTTTGACCCTGCCATGCTCAAGTGATCCCCTGGCTCTTTCCGATATTGCAAAATCTTAAAAAAGTTATCTTAGTCTCATCACCCAATAACTTCCAGACTATTTGCTCCTGGAACTCATTCCTTTGGGCCTCCCAGGTTAGGTCTCTGTCCTGCAGGTTAAACCTAAAGGAGCTACACCACCACCGGCTAATGTGTTCTCTTTTGTGGCATCCTTTTCTGCTACTTTAAGTGAAAGGCCCTGCATTGTCAGCTGATACTAAGCATCTTGTGTAATTACTTGTCACTAAACTGTAGCCATTGGTTTGTCTCTCTTAAAAAAATAAAAATAAAAATACTTATTGCATGATCTTCCAGAGTCAGCAGTTTGCTTTATGGCATTGTTCATTACTGTCCTCGAAATAATCCCATGCACTGTAATACCTCTACAGTATGAGGCTTGCCTTCCTCTTCATGTAGTTTGCTTTTCACTGTAGCTGCTGAGCAGCATAAATCAATACAATGCGCACCATAAACACCACAAGTGCTAACCCTGCCAATTGGCTCTCTTTAATTGGTTTCAGCTAAAAATCTGTAAACCTATTTGAAGTGAAAAGGCAGACAAATCAAAGGCAAGATGAATGACCTGGAAGGCCTTGCTGAGCCAGGGGTTGCGGGCTCCAACATGGTATTTTTCATCTCCGTCGTGGTTTTTTCCCACTTCCCTCAAGATCCTTTTACTTCCCAGATATTTTGCTTCTGCAGCCTCCATATTCATAATTAGGCAAAAGAAAGTGTAAATACTCCAGAGGCCAAAGGGTGTATTTTAGTGATTGTGCTAATGGAGAAAGCAACTTGAACAGAATAAATATCCCCCACAATGAGTGTAATATTAACAATTTTTCATGGTCATCTTCTTTACAAGTAAACTCAAGCCCAGATGAATTCTTTCCCAAATGTCACCCACAAATGGAGGATTTGCTGTACATTTTTGTCACCCTGCTGAGCTTTAAAAACCTATGATTTTGTTTTGTTTCAAAATGCATTTACTTTTTGATTTGCATTGCTGCAGGGAGAGCCTGTGGTTCTGATATTGTCCATTTGTTTATCCACAGTGACAGCAGTGCCTCAGGACTGCTCAGACCCCAAAGCCTGTCATTCAGCTCAGGCAAACGGAGGGGACGGGAGGAAGCCATTGCACCTGAGGGGTCCCTCCAGGTCAAAGATTGTGGGAATGGCCTCTCCACTACACTGGTCCTGAGTTGGCCACACTCCACTTTTTTCCCTTTGTCTTAGGTGGATGCTCTAGTCAAGCAAATTAGTTACTAGTCTGTGATCAGAGCCACTGAGCCTGGAACCCTTTTCTAGAAGGTTCCAAATTTTGTCAAGCATGCAGTGGTATCTGAAAAGGAAAGCCCATGTTCAACTAACAGTAATTTTAAATGTATGCCAAAGCAGTCACAGAGAAATCCCTGGGTGGAAACTTACCAAGATTGACACTCATAGAAGGGCTTGTCAAATGGTAAGATGTGTGCGCACACACACACACGTACACACACACAACGGTGGCAGAAAGGAGCTCTCATTGGGCATGTGTTCAGATAGGCAGGCTGTGTCTCTTAGGCAATTCCCATATCTAAATTAGCATTTCAATAACACGATCATTTCATCACACTCTTGAAAACACTTTTATTTTCTATTTTATTTAAATAGGGGATGCAGCCAAATTTTAGGAGAGGCTACATGTTAAGGCAGCCTCCAACTCGATTCACAAATCTTATACCCAATTCAGTGAGTGCAAATGCAGTAATCTGACATGTTCATTCAGATCTTTCTTTAGTGTTATTTTATGATTCTCATTATCAAACCCCAAAAAGCTACCAGCACAGTTTTCAAGGATCAATATGAGGTTGAATTCTGGCCACACCCTCAGGATGAAGTTGATTGTACAAGTTCTATCCCATGCAGGAATTATATACATCTAGCGGGAAGATACCTACCTACCAGGGTATTTTCAAACCTAACCAGCCACCAGGGCATCCCTTTGATCATGGACTCAGAATAGGATGCAGAGAACGTCTCGTAATCTGTGCAGGTCAAAGTAAAGTGACGTTGAAGCACCAAGCCCAGTGCTTCTGGTTTTGATTGACATCCTCGATATGATCTCTCCCTGAGTTTTTGCACATGTGATGGCACCCAACTCTCCCTTCTTCCCTGTCTCCTTAGGTAACACAGGAACAACCTCACGTATTGTAGGTACTGAGTTTCCCCATTTTAAGATGCCTTCAAAAATCTGTTTTGAAACTGATGAATCACAAAATACCCCATAATGCTGGCGTGTTATTTGTTATAAAGTTTCTCCCAGTCTATGAAGTTGCTGCTATCTAGATGGAACTGGAGACAGGTGGGAAGCAGTTGGGTCTATGAGACCTAACAATAAACAATTGAAGAGTTAGAAAATGCTTTCTTTTACAGCCTGTTTCACAAATTTACCAGGAATAAAAAAAAAATCACCTCATCAACCTGTGTCAGTGAGTTGAGCTATTTAAAGTGCACTACCAGAGAACAGCCAGGAATTTTCCACAGATGAGCTCACCTGGATGCTCAGAGGACTATCAATTTTCTTTAGTTTGTTCATAAACACACAGAAACAGCTAGGTCTCCCAGCACAGAATTTCCTTCCTAACTTTCTCTTCCCCTAACATCCCTACCTCCACCAAATTTGAAAGACACAATTGTCTGGGCTTTGGCAAATGCAATGTTGACAATCCCTACCTAATTGTAGGCTCATTAGAAGATGTTGAAAGTGAAATTCTTCTGATCTACTATTCCACTTTTTCTTTTTCTTTTTTCTTTGCATGACTTATTTCAGGTTTAATCTTTAAAGCAAAGATAAATCTCTACAGGAAAAACAACATATCTTGTTAATGCAAGTATATAAATTGTTTAAATTTTCCATGAAAATAATTTTCATTTATCTAAATAGCTCAAATATTAATGCCCATTGAAAGAGACTAAATGTAAGATTGCAAAAAGTGGAATGACTATACCAATTTTTAGCCAGAGTTAAGGTTTCACTATACCAAAGTCACCATGACTTTGAATTAATCTACCTTGCAATAGAATGAGTGTGTGGAGGGAAATGTTCAGAATGTGGGACTTATTGAGAATGTAATAGTGCTGCCTTTCTGGCTAATGGATCTCATTCATGTTCACTCTTCTACCTGCCCTGAATCAAAATGAATCCATGATAATACTGTTCAGAGAAACTTTCAAAGAGCTGGAAGTACTGCTGGTATTCACAGTTTCCAGAAGACCACTAGAAATGCCTTTTTATTTCCAAACATTAATGTGCTCTGCCAAGCAACACCTTCTGAGTTTTAGCAAGTTTTCTTCCCTCTTCTTTAACCACATGAGCTGTTTGGGGAAAATTAATTTATTTACCTTTCTTTCAGATTTCATCACTCTGTTCCTATCTACTTTATAAGGTCTGGATGCTGTCAACGAGAAAGCACTCCAGCCACCTTCCCCCTCCAGTCTGAGCAGTAATTCTCCTCCAAATGCTCCCACCGCAGTTCAGAACACTCAAGACTATCTATGTACTTTGGGGTTTGTGCCTTCACGATTTAAATAAATTTGGAAAGTTTTCCCACATCTCCAAACAGTACTTTGCTTGCCGTGGAAAGGCAAATGAAAGGGAAGGCTTGATGTGCCAGGATTACTCCAGACATCTGCCCTCTTCTTGTCTCCTTTTTGAATGTCGACCAAAAACATATTTTCATTTTCTAATAAGAAGAGTGCAGGGAAAGTGAGATCGGCACAATTCTGGACAGCATTCCCCAATGGTTTCCAAAGTAAATGCATCCACATTCTTATTTAGCACCACCTGCAAGAGAAGGCTATGGTCAGCGTTCAGGCTCAATAATGTAAAAATGAAAATTATTAGCTAGGAAATAGGTTTTGGGATCAGGTCTACAGAGGATAAACACAAACAGCAGAAAAACCCCTCTTGGAGACAGCCTTCAGAACACCTTACAGGAATGCTATATTTGGGATTCATGCATTAGCTTCATGCCCTTTTGAATCACACTCTTTCTTCTAAATCAAACAGTTTTCAAATACAAATTCAACTTCATGAATTATGAAAATCTGTTCTTTATCAGCTTTTCCCAACCAAGTTTCCTTGAGATAATTAAGCCTCATAGAAAATGATTTTGAGTGATGATTTTCTCAGTTCTCTCAAGGAGGGTACTTAGCTGGTACTGTTCTAGATGCAGAGAAAATAGGTTAATTTATTACATACAATGGATGCCTTAGGACACAGGGACTTAGTTCTCTAGCAAGCCTTGAGAAGGGTGCTAAATGTTTCAAAGAACATAGAAATGCCATCACAGACTAATTTGAGTGATGTTGCAAGGCCCTCCTGTCCTCAAACATTACTAGCCTGACCGAAACTACAACAGCTATGAATACTAGCAGTAGTAAGAAGACGACAAAGAATAGCTTCCATGTGCTGAGCACTGACTATGTAACAGTCACTGTGCTGAGCACTTAAGACAATTTATCATTCTTTGTTAAAATGGTGTATAAGCTCTCAGGCCTATCCACTTTTTTGGGTCTTCATGTCTTATATAAGAAGGCCTCCGTGCACATACAAAAATATGAACATCAAATACAATCTGTAAGCCTCATCTGTCTTTTGTCACTTTAATTTTCAGGCCCAGCCACAGATGCTAATAAGGTAAAGTCTTTTCTCCCCTACACAACCTTCTTCTCTCATGTCCCTCCACTTCTACCCCAGCCTCCTTTGGATTCTCAAGGAATGGTGTCTCCAGTGGGACTCTTCAAACCCAGTACATGGGGCCCAGAGAAGAAGAAAGGGGAGCATGTCTCTCCCAGAAAAAAGGAAGCAGCACAATGTTGACCTAGAACTGACTGCCTGACATTGAAAGCAACATTCAAAATAAAAGTTCATGGCTACAGACCGAATGGTTTCCCTTCATGTCCGAATGAATTTCATGTCTCAGTTTTTCCCCCCAGGTAAGATTATATTTCTAAGATTTAAAAATAATTATAGAAATTAACTAATTTCTAAGGAGAATAAAACATTTGGACACTCTGAATATCAAAATCGAAAGCTCTGGATGTAGACACCCAAGTGAAATATCTCCTCTTTCTCATCTTATGAAACTATTTAATATTCTGATGATAGATTCAATTTTTTTGAGGCTGAGGACTCAGGTAACACTTTAAGGTTCTTCTCAACATTCAGCTTAGTGGTGTGGGAAACCACAGGCATGGTATTTTCCTTCTTGTACATCATTTTATTGGATATAAGACTTTATAAATTATAAGATGTACCAGTATTTTGAGTACCACTAACAAAAAAAAAAAGAGCTGCCATTTAAACTATAACACCGTTAACTCTAAGAGACACCTGATTTTAGTGATGTTAAAGTGTGTGGGGGGTGATGAGGGGTATGTCTCAGACACAATAAAATATAGCAACTCTTTGTCTTTTATTGTACTTGCCCACACAGTCCATATACCTCTGAGGGCGTGTGGGGACTACTATATTAAATCCTACATCTTGGGCCGGGCGCGGTGGCTCACGCCTGTAATCCTAGCACTCTGGGAGGCCGAGGTGGGCGGATCATTCTGAGCTCAGGAGTTCGAGACCAGCCTGAGCAAGAGCGAGACCCCGTCTCTACCAAAAATAGAAAGAAATT
>CAUYSK010050793.1:0-17037 GCA_963575035.1 Avahi laniger | reverse complement strand
ATCATTTTAACCATGTGTTTAACTCATGCTAGTTTTGAGCTGGGGCCCATCAAGCACATGTAACTTACACATCTTTTTACCTTGGGAGCCACGTGATGTGCAGGCAACTCATGCTGCCATGCTGTAGCATACATGCCCTCTGGGCAAAACCACAGAAACGATAAAAAATGGCAAATTGTTCATTAAATTAGAAAGGATCGTTTTATTGTCAAAGTTTTAATTCAATTTTTGTAATAAAACACCATGGCCCCAAGGAAAAATTTTTTTTTCTAGTGTGGCAGTCAATGTGTTAAAGATTCTCAGTAAGTTATAAGAGAACAGAGATAAAATAAATCAGGAAAATAATACATGAAAAAAATGGAAATATTAACAAATAGAAACCATAAAAAGGAACCAAATAGAAATTCTGGGATTGAACAATACAGAATTGATATAATTGATTCTGACCCAATAACAATAACTAAAATGAAAAAAAAATCAATAGAGGGCTTAAACAGCAAATTTGACCAAGTAGAAGAAGGAATCAGTGAACTCAAAGACAGGTCATTTGAAATTATCCAATTAGAGGAACTAAAGTAAAAAATAATGAGAAAGAGAGAGGAAGCAATATATAAATTATGAGGGGCCCAGAAGGAGAGAAAAGTGAGAAGAAGGGGCAGAATGTTTATTTAAAGAAATAAATGGCTGATGTCTTCCCAAATTGGAGGAGAGAAATGGGTATCAGGTTCATGAAGCCCATAGGACACCAAATAGGATGAGCTAAAATAAATCTACACCAAGGCATATCATAACCGAATTGTCAAAAGCCAAAGGCAAAGAGAGAATTTTGGAAAGCAACAAGAGAAAAATAGACTTGTCAAGTGCAAGAGAGCCCTTATAACACTATCAGAAGATTTTTCAGAGAAAGCATGCAGGTCAGAAGGGCATGGAATGATATATTCAAAGTGCTGAAAGAAAAACTGTCAGTTAAGAATACTGTATCTGGCAAAATCATCCTTTAAAAATGAAGGAAAGATAAAGACTTTTCCAAACAAAAGCTGAAGAAGTTCATCACCACTAGACCTGTCTTATGAGAAATGCTAAAGGTTGAAACAAAAGAATACTAACCAGCAACATGAAAGCATAAAAAGTATAAAGCTCAATGGTAAAGGCAGATATATATATATAGACAAATACAGAATACTATAATACTGTAATGGTTGTGTGTAAATCACTTTTTTTTTATTGTGTGTAAAGCACTTTTAATTATAGTATGAAAGTTAAGAATGAAAGTATTAAGAATAACTATAACTGCAAAAATCTGCTATTATATACGCAATATAAAAGATGTAATTCTGACATCAATAACATAATGTCTGAGGCAGGGAGAAGTGAAAGTAGTTTTTTTTTATGCTATTGAATTTAAGTTGTTATCAGTATAAAACAGACTATTATAACTATAAGACGTTTTATGGAAGCCTCATGGTAACTACAAAGAAAATGCCTATAAAAGATGCTCAATATCAATAATCATCTAGGAAACGCAAATCAAACAACAGTGAGATATTACCTCACATCTATTAGGATGGCTAGTATCAGAAAACAAAAGATAACAAGTGTTGGAGACAATGTAGAGAAATTGTAATCCTTGAATGCTGTTGGTGGGAATGTAAAACGGTACAGTAGAATGTGAAAGGGGAAACAGTTCAGCACTTCCTCAAAAAATTAAAAGTAGAACCACCACATGATCCAGTAATCCCACTTCTGGGTATACATCCACACAAATTGAAGTGAGGATCTCAACGACATATCTGCACTCTCATGTTCATTGTAGCATTATTCACAATGGTCAACATATGAAAACAACAAAAAATGTCCACGGACAGATGAGTGGATAAAGAAAATATGGTATACATATACAGTGGAGTATTACCCTTAAAAAAAGAGAGAAATCCTGGTATTTGTGACAGTGTGGATGAACCTGGAGGATATTATGCTAAGTAAAATACGCCAGTGACAGAAGACAGACACTGCATGATTCCATTTGTACAAGGAGGTGTCTAAAATAGTTAAACTCATAGAAGCAAAGAGTAGAAGGGTGGTTTCCAGGGGATGAGTGGGGGAGAAAATGGGATGCTGTTGTTCAATCGGTTTAAAGTTTCAGTTATGCACAAGAATAAGTTCTAGAGATCTGCTGTACAACATAGTTCCTACACTTAACAATACTGTATTATGCCCTTAAAAAATTCAAGAGGATAGATCCCATGCTATGTTCTTACCAGAAAAAACAAAAACAAAACAAACAACCAAATAAACCCCAAAACCAAATAGGCATAAAGAAACTTTTGGAATTGATGGATAAGTTTATTACCTTGATTATGATGATGGTTTCATGGATGTATATTTCTGTCCAAACTCATCAAATTGTATACATTAAACATGTGTAGCTTTTCTGTATATCAATTATACTTCAAAAAACTGTTAAAAAATAGAAAATTGGGTAATTTTGTATTTCTTTAGTCCAAATTCATTGTGGATTTTCCTATAAAATTCCACAACTTTTAATCCAATCCCAGTTTAGCTTTCGGCTAATCTTTCTCACTATGGGTGCCTTGGTCATGTGAAATTACCCTGGATACCCCTAACGCATGCAGTTTCCCCATCTCCTGTGCCTTTGGTTATGTTTCTTCCTCCTTCCTTAGCTGGGAATGGCTCCCGGAATCCACCTTCACTTCCACTTGTCAGACAGGTAGATTCTTTCTTTGGGGCTTAATTCACATTCCAGGAAGCTTTCCCCATTGTTTTCTTCCCAGTTCTGCTCCAGTACATTTTAATGCATTCCTTAAAGCATTTACCCTTCAGCCTGTGTTTGGCTTTGTTGCCTATTTATCAGTTTCTCCACCATTAACTTGTGGTCTTTCATTTACGTTGATAATTCCCTAGAGTCTAACATGGTGCCTTTCACATAATAGGTGCCTGAACATATTTATTATTGCCACTTATTTATTTTAAAACATTTAAATTAATAAAATTTGTGTGCTGTTAATACTCTCAAAACTCTAGTCATTTGAGAAAATAATCTGATTGAAATAGTTTCTTGGGTGTTTTTTTAAGGAATGCTAAACTAGAATATGTTGGAATTAATGTGGCTGAATCATGAAGTGGTGTAGCTTTGACCCTGATAATCTGTTTTGAATTAAGAAATTTCTGATACCAGGAAATACATATCAGTAATTAAGGCAAATAAGAAAGGAATGGACAACCTAAATGACAGATTAAATAAATTGCATTTTGTTCCTATCGAGTATGCATAACTACTAGATCTAGGTATATTAAAATTTTACAACTAAGATATTTTAGTAACTTTCTTCAATAAAGAGAGTTATTTATAATGAGTATATATTGTTTGTGTGAAAAGGGTACTAATTAAACTAATTGAATTTAAACTAATTTAAACTAGTTCATTATCATAAATAGGTGAAATAATGAAATTATGAAATATCTCCACCCAGCTCTTGCTTACTATGTCAGTTTGTTTCCAAACCCTTTTTATAGTTGAATTATGAGTAAACTTTATCCCAAATCAAAAATTCCAAATTAACAACATGCGAATTAATGAGGATTTTGCCAAAAGCACTTCAAAGTTTATACACACACAAACTGAAGTCATACATCATAACTCGAAATCAGCCATGCTCACTTTTGAAAATGTTTTCATTAAAAAAGGAATAAATAGGCAATTCCATTGAATGACTAACTATTGCCTCAAGTAAAAGAGCTATGCTGTTCTAAAATACTGTAGCTTATGTTTACAAAAATAACTATTTATTGGCCCAAGGTGCCATTATTTCTGCTTTGGATGGAGTAAATCAGAGGAATCAATAATGAGTTTTGCACAGATTAGATGTAAGTAAACTTTCTTGAACTCTAGTTTTCTCTAAGCCTCAATGTTTCTTACTTTAAAATCGTGTTTACTTTCAACAAAACGTGACTTCTTTGCTTCAAAGTAAATAAGCTATAAAAAGTCTCATAAGTCATCTTGGGATTTAGAAAGCTCTTACCAAACAAAAATCTTAATGGGTTCAGTGTCCATGATTCAGAAACATACGGATTGAATTTCCCTTAAAATACACATAAGCTTGAAAGTTAAGGGTGAAAGTGGTCGGCCAATCGCATTTGGGGTTTTGTGGGAGCCAAGACCTTTAGAAAGGCACTAGAGATGCATCTCTATAGCCTCAGATTCAACCAGGTTTTCCAATTTGGTCTGAGCTCCTTGTAATTATAAGCGATGTATGTACGTAGCTTGAAATGTTCCCATGGAGGTTGTACAAGCCTTTGTGAAGGAAGACCAGTGGCATGTGGCATGTTATGTAATCAAGATAATTTACTTCCTTTTTATAAAGACATCAACATATATCACTCATTGCCTTTTATCTCCAAATGAAAGAGCTTTATCTTCGATGTTACAAGTAAAACAAAATTATGACCCCTAGTGAGGAAATTTAATGTGGGTGAAACATATTGTTAGTTTAGACAATTTGTGAGTGGTTATGCCACGTATGCATTTCTCTTGAAGAGGGAGAGCGTATAAAGTCTTCTGTTTGCCTAGAGCTCAGGCACCATTGCATCTTTGATTAAGAGTTTATAGTGACAGATTTCTCCTCGGTAGTATACATGTAATGTATTGAGACAAATTTTGGTAGGTGGCTTGTAGAATTGATCACATTTTTATAGCCATTCTCAGCATGTCTTTGAACTGCTGGGAAGAGTTGTACAGCACAGACTGTCAATTTTTTTCATAGCTGTTGGAGGTTTTACATTCTTTGAAATCTGGAGGGTGGTTTCTTCATTGCTAAGAAAGGGAAAATGCTAATTACATTTCCTAGCTTTAAGATGACATCATGTATTTAAATAAAACTTTTAATGTGGTGGTACTTTGCAGTTGTTTTGACTCTAAACTTTGCTTGCAAGATGGTATTTGGTTTGGAGTGGAATCGTTTAAAGATTGCACTAAAAAAACCTCTCTGAATGTGATATGGCATAGCACATACTCTATCTGATAGGACACCAAGCAAACCAAGGAGTTCTGGTTTTCTTGATCAGAAGAACACTGTGTGAGCTGGTCAGTGGATGAGGCCCAGAAACATTTACTCTGTCCAAGTGAACCAGGGTGGTCTAATCTTTCTTCCTCAGTGTTGGGTTACTAAAAGATGTCGGCTTGATGGATTAAGGGTTAGAAAGTCTTTCTTATGAAACCTAAATGAAATGTTCTGATACACATTTTCTGTCTCACTGGAAATCAAATTGTAAGATAAGGTATGCCCTCTTCATGAAAATTTTAGTATATTTTGGAATGGGCTAAGTGAGATCACTTCTTTTTAAAGCTCTTTGATTAAATTCTGATGGCTTTGAACACTTCAGAAAAAGGAGAAAAGTCATTTTAAGGAATTGGAGAGAGATAATTGATGTTTTCGTATGAAATGTCCGCAGATAATGTCCACAGATAACTATGTGAATCAGATTGTGTGGAGATAAAAAGCAAATCCTTATCTCAGAGCCTTAAAACAACAAGGTTTATTTCCTTCTGCATTGAGGGTTGCTTGGGGGTTCTGCCCCCACATAGCCATTGTTTATTCTGCACCCCAGGCTGGACCTGCAGGCCATCACTGTGGAGGGAAGGAAGAAAGTGGGGGAGCACACACTGACTTTTTTTGCTCAGATTTTGAGTCACAAGGCTATACTGCAAGTGGAGTGATTCTACATGGGCCTGCAAATATTGGTGAAAAGCCCCAATGGCTGTCACATAATCTTGTATGGTTATAATCCATAAAAATAAATTTAATTTTTGCTCAGTTTTTTATTTTTTTTATTTATCTCTCAAGAATCTGTTATAGGTTGTGTATCCCTTAGCAGAAATGCTTGGGATAGGAAGAGTTTTAGGTTTGGACTTTTCGGATTTTGAAATATTTGTGTATACAAAATGAGATACCTTGGGGATGGGACCCACTTCAATACATACAATTATTATATGTCAATTAAGAAATAAATTAAAAAAGAGAGTATTACATTAGTCCCCATGAAATTATTTGTGATTAGATGTTACTATAGAAAATATTGATAAACTTTACCTTTAATACATTTTAGAAAGTTTAATTAAACTTTAACTGGATCTAATTCAAACTTGGCTAACTCCAAAGTCTTATGATGTCTTTATTTGCTGTCATTTGATGTCTTTTTCATCTGTCTGTTCATCTGTCATTTGACTTATAGCTGTGTGTTTCAAACTAAATGTCACAATCACTTGGGGGATATACAGTCATTATAATGGGAGGTAACAAGCACATTTTTCTAAGTAGATTAGGATATAAATATTAAAATATATTACAAGTATTACAAGTACTATATTTTATTATTATTTAATAAAAATTTTGTTATAGTTAATCATATATGTGTCTGTGTGTACCTGTTTGTGTGTCTGGGTCATGTTGTTAGCCCCTGTCAAAAAGTTTGAACAAAATTAATTTAAATCTTATCTTGTTCACAAGGAGATTCAAATAATAATATGAATAATTGATTCAAACTTGAGATAAGAAAAAAAGGCAATAGAAGAAAACATTTTTTTGTCATGATCTATTCAAATGTTGGATAAACTAGAAGGAAAGTATAACAAAGGTAAAAGGTATAGGCAGTGCAATTATACGTACAGTTGTAGCAAATTTCTGTAACAAACAATGGTTAACATATTCTTGAATCATGGTTCTGCTTACATCTATTCTGGAATTCAATTAAAGTTGGATCAGAAGCAGACAGATTATAGTGTACTCTTGGTTTGTTTAAAATTCAAATGCTGAAATAGAACATACTTTCATTTGGTATAATTAAAACAAATGATTTCTGAGATTATATAATTAAACCAGTAAGGTCCAAGTCAGGAGGAAGTACATCATGTCTTGTGCTCCAGGCTAAACTTCTGTCTTCAAGGCAGTTCTGTGCTTCTCTGGTGAGTAGAGCTTCTACTTGATAAATATCCACAAATATGCTTGAGTTTGGAAACCTCTTCCCCCCATATAAGTTCTTCTGTCAGTGTCCTGGCAGGAAATAGGTGACACACTCAAAAGAGGTGATTGAGGAGAGATTAATGAAGAGGGTATTTGCAAGAAGCAGAAAAGGTGATGGTAAGTGAATAGGGATGATAAAGCAGCCCAGATTTAGTAGCAAGGGGAAGATTTACCTCCTCTAGGTAGGAAAAGGCAAAGGGAAAAGCAGGTTGTTAGATGGATGGAGAGCTCTACCTGGAAGGAGAGAAGTGGCCTTAGGTAGAAGAATCCACTTTTGACAAGCCACCACCGAGGAGGGCAAGAGTCAGAGGAACAAATGTACCAATATCTCTGATCTTGTGCTAGTACCTTGCCTTGGCCAAATCATTCGGAAACCGAAGGCCGGGGTCCATATTGCTGCAGTCCATACAGTTGACAGAGAAGCACAGAGTGGGTTGGAGAAAGGCGAAGAAGAGTATATATAAAGGGCAGATGGGGACAATTAGGTGAAATTCTAAACATTGGCATATTTGTGACCTTAAGATTCATAATTTCTACTGTGAGGATATCTTGTCTGTCTTATGAAAATTTCTGTTCACTCCTATTGGGGATAAAAGGATAATAATGAGGTTAGGAATTGGAAAAGTGAGTAAAGTTCAAGTTGGAAGGAGAGTTGAGGTTATACCATGATATGTGATATAATAGCCTATGGGAAAGGCAGCAGAAGGGAAGAGAGCTGTGGCCCTCGTGCTGTGTTCCTGGGCGGAGGGAGCTGGAGCTAGTACGAGAGGGCCTATATCATATGTTCTGGGCCATGGAACGTAGCTGTCCTAAGAGGAACTCAAGCTGTATGTATTTAGGGACTTAAGACAAACCTACTCAACGATACTTTGCAGGCTGCCTGGCATCATTCAATCATTTTTCCATTTCAAGTATTTAAGTTTCCTCTGGCACTATAATGGGACACGAAACCACATTGACAGTTCAGAGTCATGGAATTAGGAAAGATTGATTGTTGCATGAGCAAACCAAAGAGAAAATAACACTTTGATATTCATGTTATTGCAGGAAAGCCAGACAAATTTGCTAGCAAAAAATGTGAAAGTTTAGGAGAGGGGAATCTCCCAAATGGATGGAACACATAGAAAACACTTCTTATGATCGGATTAAGGAAGATAAAACACCAAAAATAATCTCTTATTGTGGTGTCTGTATTTAATTTTAGTGAGTGTAAAGTATATTGATAAATGTTTTGAGTGCATTCATGACTTCACCTCCAACTATAATCTCACATAAGATTTTAAATTCCTCAAACCTGATTGCTTTGAGTATTTTGAGAGTTTTATGGCCTGAGCTTCTCTTAAGATCATAAGTGAAGTTCTTCCTAAAAGTGGACACACAAGCAGATGAATTTTAACGATGCTGATGAATCTATGTGGAACTCTCATATTGGCATATTTATGACTTTATGACATCTTGCTTTTCCATGAAGTTTGATGCAATTCACCTTTTAGCAAGGATGAATTTGTATTCATGGGCTCTATACTATTTTCATCTTTACTCAAAGATGCCAATACTGGTAGAGGTCGCTACTCGTGAGGACATGGAATCTGAAAGACCATAGCACTGTCTGAGGACTTTCCAATCCCACAGTTTGAGAAGTCCTTAATAATTGCTTTGCTTATCTACTTCTTTGTCTTACAGTATTTCTAAAAGGATTGATCCCAGACAAAAGTGTGGGTTTTTTGATCCTGGAACCCACATTCTTACTTTTCATTCCCACTCACTTAACCTTTGCATTCATTTTACACTCAGGTGACTTCCTTGTGTGTTTACGGAACTTCTACTGAGTACAAATCGCTATGGCAGGGAGATGGGAAGTGAGTACGTCAGAATTCAAAACATGCTACCAAAATTGTCTTGGAAACAAAAAGAGATTCTGCTAATTCCACACTTCAGAACTTCTGTGGCACCCTTTTGCACACAGAATATAATCGTCACACCTTATCTTGCTGATCAAATCTTTTTACTCGTGTCCTAATCTGGGTGCTTTTAATGTGGAGTTATTAGTATATATCTTTGTTTAATTCTTCTTTGTCTTCATCCTCCATATCTTCATTGCTCCATTTTCATATTTTCAGATTTTAAATTATATCTATGTAATTTCATTATGTGCTGTTACTATAATGTAACTACAATTGATAATTAACTACTTTAGTATCAAGATACGGGTTATTTAAGCAACACATTATTGCACTAATGCCATTTTTTGATTACTAGTTAGTTATGTCTGTGAGTGACTTGAGGACAAGGATTTCGTCACTGCATTTTTGTGTCCCCAGAGCCTGGCACATAATTAATACTCCAAAAGAATGGGTTGGAGCAATGAAACAAGGGAAGGGGGCAATACAAATGCACAATGTTATTCTATAAACCGGTATGTTGTATACATGCCATTGAATGGTATGAGCCAAATACCTTAGCATATTATATATTCTGGGGCTGAAGTTCTTAAGTTGAGGACCTCAAGAATAATTTCAAACAAAGGGTAAATATTGAAATGATCTTTGGATTATTAGGACTTTGATAGCCAGTATTAGGGAAAATGCTTCTTTTTTGATCCTTTCCTACTTTCAGTTTCCTCTCACTTGCAAAGTCCTAATGCAAATGAGAAGGCAAGGTAAGTTTTATTCCCCATGGCAGCTCTGATTGAAAACAGTGGCTGCCAGGAGCATGGTGAGGTCCAGTCTGAGCAGGACAGAATTGTCTGCAAGGGTGCTGAGTGATTGACAAGAACTAGCTCACCACATTTATGTCACAGGATGGAGTAGTTCGTTTCAAACGTTACAAGTGGCTTCTAGAGTACATTTTGTAATATAAGGAGTGGCAGGGAAGTTCTGAGGGAACACACCACCCTTTGTGATTCGTCAATTCTACTCTTATCAATTTATTTCTTTCTGTTGAAGTTTTCCTATGTCTAAGACGAATTCTGATGTCCAAGCAACCCCACCTGTGATTTTAGAGGCCAGAATAACATACTAGGGTTTCCTAGTTAAAATGATAAACCCTAGGTGTGCCCTATACACTTTTGTACATCTCAAGGTTTTCAGTTAAACAATTATGCATAATCATGGGCATTTACTGCAATCCTTTTGATCATAAAGTCCTGTGATAGATTGTAAGTTAAACTGTGGTGTTTCCTCCAAATGGCTTGACAGAGGTCTGGGGAGAAGAGGGAGGCAGCGTGCCAACACCACGGTCTGTGCTGCCTGCGTGGGTGGAAGCCTGCCTTGTCCCTACCAGCATAAAGACACATCGTGTGTCCAGACTGTCATAATATTTATCCACAACATCTGGTATGTGACAGGGAGTGAGGTCTGTGCCCTCATTCAAATTAGATCTGTGACTTGGTTTATTTGAACTGGTACAGAGGAAGAAAAAGTTTTATACAAAATGACATCTGGGAAGAGATGTACTTGCTTTTCAAAACACTAATGGCATCATAAATTCATGAGTTTCTAGGATGATGGCAGATGTCTGAATGGGAAATAAAGCAAAGAGAGAAAATTGAAAAGTAAAATGGATTTGAAGTACATGGTACTCTGGCTCCTCAGGTATTTCCCACCAAAGCCAGAATTAACTACTGATTTTCTCTCTTTAGTTGAGCAGGGGCAGGAGGGGAGGCATGGCATACTGAGTCTGATGCCAGAGTGCCACCCATTGCACTGCTGTGGTCATGGCCATCAGTGGGAGGATTGAGCTTTGAGCAATGGCAGGCTGGACAGTGAGGCTGGAGGGGGACATCTCTCATCTGAAGTAGAGTTTCCAGGGAGCTTCTGACTGTGGAAGTTGTATCATTTGTAGAGGAGTGGCTGGGGGTGTACCTGTGGGTGTCCTCTCCCAGTCACCGATGACTGTAATGTTGCAAAAGCCAGTGAAATCTTCCCTGTGCCTGTGACACCTCATTGGTCAGCCTCACGGTTGCTTTTCATCCCAGGCTAGGTGGGGACAGGAAGATGTCACAGGAAGAACCAGAGTTTTTTAGAATATATCTCAAATGCCAGGCATCCTCCTTCACCAAGCACCTTTAGTATTTTGCAGTGCTGATAGAGTTTTCTTTTCATATTTCATTACACCTGACCTTCTCCCAACCCAACAAGAGAACTCTGCTCCACAGGGGACAGTTAGGATTGTTACAGAAAAAAATGCAAAGAGAAAGAGTTAATAGTTTTAAAATTCCAAAATAGGCTCTTAAAAGTCTACCGTAGAGATAATAGTTGTCAAAGAGAAAGGCAAAGCTTGTGTTTGCAAGACCTAGTTGAGAGGTATAAGGAATGTTTTATTTACTTTTATTTTCTTTTTAAAAATAAAGCAGAGTTTTTTTTATGGATATGTAACAGTTGTAATATTTTGGGAGTACATGTGGTATTTCGATATATGCAGGCAATGTGTAATGATCAAACTGGGGCAATTGGGACATCCATAACCCTAAATAGTCACCCCTTTTTTATGCTGGGAACATTCCAATTCTCCTCTTCCCCAGCAATTTTGAACTGTACAGAAAGTCATTATTAACTATAGTCACCCTACCATACTATTGAACACTAGCACTTATTCCTTCTATCTAACTATATTATTCTATCTATTAACCAATCTCTCTTCTCTGCCTACTCCTTACCCTTCCCAGCCTCTGGTAACCACCCATCAACTCACTACCTTCCTGAGATCCATCCACAAACATAGAAAAAAACTTCTAAAATTCACACAGAACCACAGAAGAACCCCAAACAGCCAAAGAAGTCCTGAGCAAATAGAACAAAGCTAGAGGCATCACACTATCTGACTTCAAAATATTCAAACCATAGTAACAAGAACATCATGGTACTGGCATAGAAACAGACACATGGGCCAAGGGAACAGAATAGTGAACCTAGAAATAAATCCATGCCTTTGTAGCCAACTGATTTTCAAGGAAGGCAGCAAGAACATACATTGGGGAAAGGACAATCTCTTCAATAAGTGGTATTGGGGAAACTGGAAATCCATATGCAGAATGAAGCTACGCTGCTATCTCTCACCATATATAAAAATTAATGCGAGGGCTTTTAGCCATTTTTTAAATGACAGGGACCCCTTTGGTGGTCTGGTGAAGTTCATGGACTACTTCTCAGAGTAACATTTTTAAAAGTATGAAATATAACACATTGTTTACAAAATTTTAATTTTCTTGAAATGCAGTTACCAAACTAGTAAGGAATGACAAATGTCTCATAGGATAATGCTTCTTCATTAGTGCCTCAGATGACATGATCTATCAGTGGGTCTGGTCCAGTGATTTTGTTATTTCAAAGTGGCGATGAGCACAAATGACATTCCGAGATGTCTGCAACATCTGTAATGTGATGTGAAAGTATATGTGAATTGTTTTGTAACAATGTCACAAATTCTCTTAATTACTGTGGTTTGTTGTCTGCATTGCTGTTGCAGGAAATGTTAACTTTCAGTAAGGGTTTAGTAAAAATTAAAGTCTACTTTTTTCCTCATTCAAGTTCACAGAATCCCTGAATTCTATGGGTTTGCAAACTCCAGGTTAAGAACCCTGGATCTAAAGCCGAAGTTTTGTAGAGCTGGACATAAAGTTAATTTATCTACAGCAAAGGCTGGGTGGAGAGACAGACCCCTCTGCCCTGAGGAAGGGGACGGGGCTGGAGGAGTTGGATGACAGAGGCTGGTGTTGAGGGTTCTGGTAGCAGGAGCTGGCCCGCCCTCTGCTGGGGGAGCTCACTCTTGGCACAAGCTATGTGGTACCCACCAGGGCCTACAGATGGTCCCTCACCACATGGCAAGCAGGACATGTTTTCTGAGGTGCAGATCCAGGACTTCAGAAGGAGCAAATCCAGTAACAATGGGTGTGTCTAGCTCACATAGCACATATTCTTTCAATCTTTAGTCAGCAATGATTTTGTGAGCATCTATTATGTGACAGGCTTTGTGCTGGATGCTGGGGACAGAATGGTGGGAAACATACTCCTGGTACCTGCTTTCGTGGAGGACACAGGCAAGCAATTGATTGGTTAAAAGAGTGCCAGGACAGTGTTGTTCAGGTGTTTAGGGGGCACACAGGTGGGGTATACACCCAGTGTGTAGAGATCGGAAAGAAATTCCTCAAGGAAGGAGGTGGTGGTAGGGAGCAAAGGTTGAAAATGGTTCCTCCCATAGGAAACAAAAGCAGGAGAGCGAATGGCATATTCTGCAAACCCGAGAATGTTTGGTGCTTTGGATATGGGAAGGGCAAGGTGAGAAGTAAAACTGGAAAGGTAGTGGGTTAGGGTGGAAATCAGCTCATCTGGGCCCCTGGCAATTGTGTTCAGTTCCTGTGGAGAGCACTGAGCAGCCACCGAAGTGTTTCAAGCAGTAGAGAGATGGAGTCAGCTTTGCATTTCAGAGAGATGGGTCTATCTGCAGAGAGGATCATGGATCGGTGGAAAGTAAGAACAGGGGCAGTGAGGCCAGCGTGCGGACGGATGTGTGAATATGCATGTGGATGGTGATGGTCGGGGTGCAGTGGTGGCATCTGGAATGGGAAGAAGTGAACAGGTGCGGGACATATTTTGGAAGTGGATTTCATCAATTTGATAGATGATTGGTTTTAAGAAATGAGGAAGAGGATGGAGTCAAAAACAACTTTGAGGTTTATGGCCCAAGCTATTCACTGACCCAGCCCAGAATATTATCAGTACAGGGAAGAGGAGAGAGACATAGAGAGATAGAGAAACAGAGATAGAGATAGAGATGAGAGAGAGAGAGAGAAAGTTCAAAAAATTTACAAAGAGGGGATTACCAAAGAGCTAGGAGAAAAATAAGGAAAAATAGAAGCCCAGGGATCATATTTCCAGAGGAAAGGGTGGTCCATAAGGCTAAATGTTCCTGAATCATCAAATAAAACATGCTCTGAGAAGTGAACACTGCATAAGCTGAGGTCAGCAGGGAAAATGACAAAGGCAGTTCCTTGGTGTGGTGGGAGGGCACCAGGTTCCCATGAGTTAAGAATATATGATGGGCAGGAAGATATTATAAAGATATTTGGCTGCTAAAGGAAATAGAGAAAGGATGGTAGCTGGAAAGGGATTTGTTCCCTAGGAATCTTTTATTCGAAGAAACAGAAAACCTAAATCAAAGTGGCATAAACATAAATGGAATTTATTGTTCCGTGTGGCTGAAATGAGGTGGTGATGTCATCTGAGACTGAAGGGGACATGATGAGACAGTATGTTTGAAAGGGTATCGGGGCACCAGTCAGATCATGGGAAGGACTAACACAGCTGATAGGAGGGTCCCAGAGAGGCACAAAATCAGGGGTGTGAAATAAAACACCACATTCCTTTTGTGTCAAAGCATTTAAGATACTAAGCATTTACTAACTTCGAAGAGCTTATTTAATTTTTGTTAAATCCCAAATATTGCCATGCATTGAGTCCCTCAAGTCTTGTATTAATTTTCTATTGCTCCTTAACATATTGCTCCAAATTTAGCAGCTTAAAGCAACACCCATTTATTATCTCAATGTTTCTGTGGGTCAGGAGTCCGGGCGGGCTTTGCTCAGCATTTGAACAGGCTGAAATCAAAGTGCTGGATGGTGCTGCAATCTCTTGTGAAGTGCAGGCTCCTCTTCCAAGTTGCAGAATTCAATTCCTCGGGTTTACTGGGCTAGAAGTCTCTGTGTTCCAACTGGCTGTTAGGTGGGATCACTCTCGGAAGCTAGAGGCTGCCCTTAAGTCATTGCCATGTGGCTCTTTCCCAGGTGGCAGTTTACTTCTTCAAAGCCAGCGGGATAATCTGTCTGATTTTTTCTTTTAAAGGCTCACCTGATTAGGTCACCTCCACCCAGGATAATCTCCCTTTTGATTAACTCAGAGTCAACTGATTAGCAACCTAATCATGGAAAAAAATCTTATCATATTCAAAAGCCCTGGTGACCCTTAAGGTGAGAGGATTATACAAGGTGTGTACAGGACGGGGTGGGAATCTTGGGGTTATTTTAGGATTCTGCCAACTGCACTTTTTTATTTTTTTCACATAGCACCTTCCTGAATTATTTTACATTTTGTTACTGGGGTAAATTGAATGATTGGTTCCTGCCTCACTCCCCTGTAGAAGCATTGCAATTACATATCTGTGTACTTGCTGTATCTTCAAAGTGGGGCAGGGTAGTTGCCTGACCGTTGGTTTTGGGATTGGCTAGGTGACTTGCTTATGAGGGGTAAAGGAAAGTGGAAAGAGTTTTCACTTTGAAATCAGGTTTTTTGACCTGGATAGGTGAAGAAGAGGGGGAAGGAAGAGGATTGGGGAAGAGACAGATTACAGTGTAGTTGGGGAAATATTTGGACCAGACTGATGGAGAGTTCTGAAGCCAAATCACCCAGTTGAATCCTGCATCTTGCAGGAATGGACCTGCATCAGCAGCCTCCATCCTCATACTCAGCCAGCCACTGGCTTGGAGCAGCCCAACGGAAGAACAGCCTTGGCATGAAAATGGAATAAATGCAGAACAGTAGCAACTGGTGTCTTCAGCCTACTAATCTCCTTGCCACAGGATATCTGAGTGGTACATTCTCATGCCTTCTCGAGGCACAGAGATGTTACTAGATGTGATGTGGGCAGAGACTTGCAAAGTCCTTGCTTGGTGGGCTTGCCATCTGGTGTGGTCACCATTGTCATCTCCTCTAGCAGCCAGCATGAGACATGTGGAGCAGAGCCACCCCTGCCAACCTGTAGTGTCATAAGTGTATTTCTTATACAGCCATAGCTGACTGATACAGTGACCTAATGCAAAAAGCTTCAGATGGCATTCTTCAGCATCATAAACTAAACAATGTTAGGTTTTATATTTTGAGGGAAAGGAGGAGAAGTGAAATTCAGATAGATGCATAAGATTAAAAGAATGCAGCATTTGCTATACAAATGAGTAAACTGGGACCTAGTCAGGTTAAATGAAAGGTTTAGGTCACGCACCAAATTAGAAACAAATGGAAAGTAAGTCAGACTAGTCTGGGTCTCCCTATACACCTCTATTGTCAATAATGTAGATACTGTGAGGTGACTATTGTTTCTTACACATGAAATAGGTTTTAAATCTCTAGAATAATATTTGACCATAACTCTTCTTAATTAGAACCAGAAATGGGGTAACTTTAAAACGGACCATCAATTTTTTTACAGAGCCAAGTCTGATTTTGTAGTATTTTGATTTTCCGAGATAGGAAGTTTGGAAATAATTAAAAGCAGGAGAGAGAAAATAAGGATATGTTGGAAAATACATAGAATTATAGAGATCACCATGTGGCAGCCCAGACACTCTGCAGGTGTGTTTTATTTGGCAGAGAATTTTTTTAAAAATCGAATTTGATGCCTTTAGTAGGGGTAGGTATTCTCCAGTTCCCTGCAACCCCACTACCTTCTATTGTTTTATACCTGGCCTACTCATGTATCAGACCTGCCTGGCCCCTGAAAGTATTTGAGTTTGCAAATCTGTGATCTAACATGATGTTATCCTTGTATCTACAGGACCTCCATCAGTGGCTGCTATGTTGTAACTCCTCAATTCACTCATTTGGCAATATCTCGTGAGTGCCAACTTTGGACAGATACTATTTAAGTAAATATATAGAATATTTGAAGATGAGAAATTGTGTAGCAAAAGAGAGAGGATGGTGAGGGGGAGGAATTGGTTTTGTAATTTTTTTTTTTACATTTTTTTTTTATTTCAGCATATTATGGGGATACAGATGTTTAGGTTACATATGTTGCCCTTGTCCCCCCCGCCAAGTCCGAGTTTCAAATATGTCCATCCTTCGGGTGGTGCGCATTGCACTCTTTGTGTATGCATATACCCGTCCCCTCCCCCCTTCCCCCTGCCCAACATCCAATAGATGTTATTCTTATATGTGCACTTATGTGTTGATCAGTTAATACCAATTTGATGGTGAGTACATGTGGTGCTTGTCTTTCCATTCTTGGGATA
>CAUYSK010050789.1:0-14045 GCA_963575035.1 Avahi laniger | reverse complement strand
CTCAGCCTCCTGAGTAGCTGGGACTACAGGCATGCGCCACCATGCCCGGCTAATTTTTTCTATATATTTTTAGTTGTCCAATTAATTTCTTTCTAATTTTAGTAGAGACGGGGTCTCGCTCTTGCTCAGGCTGGTTTCGAACCCCTGAGCTCAAACAATCCACCCTCCTCGGCCTCCCAGAGAGCTAGGATTACAGGCATGAGCCACCACACCCGGCCGAGCTGGATTCTTTTAATTTCAATGTTTTACAATTCATTATTATTATTATGACATTACTCCTCTTAATGCTCAAATTGTCCTCAAATTTAGCCACTGGGACCCCCTCCAAGCTGCTACCGTGTCTTTTTGACAGTTCTCTTTCCGATTTTAAGCACTTCCTTATCTTTTGGCATAATATGCCACTGCCTCATTTTATTCTTTTCCTGCCCTAGATCTGGAAAAAGCCATTTCTCCAAGAATCCCAGGATCCTTTTAGTGGAGAGTAGGATTCTATTTATTTATTTATTTATTTAGAGACAGAGTCTGGCTCTGTTGCCCTGGCTAGAGTGCCGTGGCGTCAGCCTAGCTCACAGCAACCTCACACTCCTGGGCTCAAGTGATCCTCCTGCCTCAGCCTCCCAAGTAACTGGGACTACAGGCATGCGCCACCATGCCCGGCTGTTTTTTCTATATATATATTTTTAGTTGTCCAGATCATTTCTTTCTATTTTTTAGTAGAGACGGGGTCTCGCTCGTGCTCAGGCTGGTCTCGAACTCCTGACCTTGAGCAATCCACCTGCCTCGGCCTCCCAGAGTGCTAGGATTACAGGCGTGAGCCACCGCACCCGGCCAAGAGTAAGATTTTAGAAACAAGCTCTGGGAGCTAGGGTTGGGATTGGTGTACATATCTTTAATTAATCTCTTAGCAGATTAATCATACACACTTGCTGTCTAAAACTAATGCTTTCTGGAGGTTTTAAAAAATAATTTTTTATTGATACATAGCAGATGTACGTATTTTCAGGGTACATGTGATAAATTAATATATTCATATAGTCAAGTCAGAGTGATAGCGATATCCATCACCTTAAATATTTATCTTTTCTGTATGCTAGGAACATTTGAATTATTCTCTTTTAACTATTTTGAAATGTACAATAGATTAATGTTAACTGTAGTTACTCTGCTGATCTATCAAACACCAGGTCCTCTTTCTTCTAACTGTAGCTTTCTGGACGTTTTTAAAAGTAAGACAGATTTTTATTTGATCTTGCCTTTCCCCCGGCAAGACTGCCTTTTGTAAACGCCCTTTCAATATCATGGTGTTCTGAGTTTTCAAAACACTGACACTGGCCGCCTAGGCTAGAAGGATTTTACTCAAATAATTAATTATATACACATTTAACTTCATGCTCACATGATCAATGTTCTCTCAGTTTAATGTTCTAGATAACTGGTTGGCAGATGGCAAGTGGGCAGTGATATGGCTTTGTAATTAGACTATGAAAGATGACACACGAGAAAACAATTAGAGGGAAAATATTGACCCAAGGTTAATTATCATTTTTTTTTCTGATACATTTAAATTCAGTCATGAGAAGAAAAAGTCCTTTAAAACGAGTACAGAGCTTTTAGTTTCCCTTAGTAATCTTGAATTTGGAAATGTTTTTATTAAGCCAAAGGACTGTTAGTTTAGTCTCAATGGGCTAGCAGGCAATTACTGCAACCAGGGAAAACAACCCAAGCCATGGCTACATATGTTTGCACAGTGCTTTCAAGTTGCCAGAGCACTTTCCCGGAGTCACTGAGTCCTCATGACACACCTGTGAGGCAGGTACGATTGCTCCATCACTATAGAGTTGCCAGGCCTGCGTTCCAAAGGGGCAGAACTAGAGCAGGAGTCCACGGCTCTCTCCTAGGCGGAGAGGCAGGAAATGAGATACTATCAGATTCAAGAGTCAGCCTTGGCAGTTTCTGGAAGTACGTTATGGTCCTTTCCACTCCTAACTCAAGTGCCTTGCATGGAGTGCCCAGTGTTCTTCCAGCTTTGTCGTCACAGGCACGTGGGTGGGAGAGACATGACGGATGCACATGTGCCGGAGGAGCTAGAGTTGGGTTCAGCGAATGCGGGGTCACTGCCTGCCCCTCCCGCTGGCCTTTCTTAGGAACTGCGGCCGGGGTCAGCCAGCCTCCTCCACCCCCAAGCGCTGATCTCAGTGAAATCCTCTGCAGTTGGAATTTCAACTTTGTCTTCACTTTATGGCAGGCTTAGCATACATCCTTCATAACTGCTTTTAACTGACGGTACCAAGCCAATTTCCTAAAGCATTTGAGCAGGCGTCATGTGAAACCCCACCATGTAACTGGGTTTTTAGGTCAAACGAACTTGAAAACAGCTTCTCAGTGTTTTGCTAAACAACTTGTTTTCCAAGCCAAGTCCTGGGTGTGCCTTCTTCCCCATGTTCTCTGGTCTCCCTGGGAAATTTCAAGGGCTGGAAAGGAGGACATCCCACCAGGCCTTTTCTCTGGCTTCAGCAGAACAGCTGGAACACACAGGCCCTGAGGAAGGGCATGTGCGTCGTTGACGTTCTCTTGTGTCAGTGAGGGGCGGAATAAGCCCAGGCCCTGTTCCTCTCAGACCACGCGTGCTAGGCCCTGTGTCTACCAGCCCACGCTTTGCTAAATGTGCTTGTTCTTCCCAGCCCGAGACCGTGGCTTCCTCCCCGCAGTTCAGCGACCCCCACCTGTACGTGTGGAACGCCACCGGCAACAGACTGCTGCACCGAGTGGAAGGCGTGAGGCTGAAAACACGACCGGCTCAATGCACAGACTTTGTCAGCATCAAAAAGCAACTTGAGATGCTGGCAAGCATGAAAGTCACCCACTACCGGTTCGCTCTGGACTGGGCCTCCGTCCTTCCCACCGGCGACGTGTCCGCCGTGAACCGACAAGCGCTGCGGTACTACCGCTGCGTGGCCAGCGAGGGGCTGAAGCTCGGCGTCTCCCCGATGGTCACGCTGTACTACCCGACCCGCGCCCACCTGGGCCTGCCCGCGCCGCTGCTGCGCGGCGGCGGCTGGCTGAACGCGTCGACGGCCCGGGCCTTCCGGGCCTACGCCGGGCTGTGCTTCCGAGAGCTGGGCGACGTGGTGAAGCTCTGGATCACCATCAATGAGCCCAACCGGCTGAGCGACGCCTACAGCCGCACCGGCAACGACACCTACCGGGCGGCGCACCACCTGCTGGTGGCGCACGCGCTGGCCTGGCGCCTGTACGACCGGCAGTACCGGCCGGCGCAGCGCGGCGCCGTGTCGCTGGCCCTGCACGCGGACTGGGCGGAGCCCGCCAACCCCTACGCCGCCTCGCACCGGCGGGCGGCCGAGCGCCTCCTGCAGTTCGAGATCGCCTGGTTCGCGGACCCGCTCTTCAAGAGCGGGGACTACCCGCCGGCCATGCGGGAGTACCTGGCCGCCAAACGCAGGCGCGGGCTCTCCGGCTCCGCGCTGCCCCGCTTCTCGGAGCGCGAGCGCGGGCTGGTGCGCGGCGCGGCCGACTTCTGCGCCCTGAACCACTTCACCACCAGGTTCGTGATGCACGAGCCGCAGAGCGGCGGCCGCCACGACTCGGACCGGGACATCCAGTTCCTGCAGGACTTCACCCGCCTCAGCTCCCCCGGCCGCCTGGCCGTGATACCCTGGGGCGAGCGCAAGCTGCTCACGTGGATCCGGGAGAACTACGGCGACGTGGACGTGTACATCACTGCCAACGGCATCGACGACCGGGCTCTGGAAGATGACCAGCTCCGAAAATACTACGTGGAGAAGTACGTTCAGGAGGCTCTGAAAGGTGAGGTTCGGAGGCCACTTCAGACACACTGAAGGGCCAGGCCCACATTAATTGATAAGAACAAAAGAATGAGTGGAGAAGGCTCATCAGTGCCAGTGTCAGATTTTTGGCACCCAACTCCTGTCAGTGGGATTTTTCACCTGAAAAATGGACCACTGGGTTTTTTAATTGTTTAATTGTAAAAGTAGCACAAGCTCATTATGGAAAATTTGACAGGTGTTTTTATGAAATCACCTTAAGAGGCCAGGAACTATAGCTCACGCCTGTAATCCCAGCAGTTTCGGAGGCCAGGGCGGGAGGATCACTCAAGGCCAGGAGTTTGAGACCAGCCGGGACAACATAGCGAGACCCCCAGCTCTACAAAAAGAATTAGCCAGGTGCTCATCTATGGTCTTAGCTGCTTGGGAGGTTGAGGCAGGAAGATGACTTGAGCCAAGGAGTTCGAGACTGGTGAGCCATGAATCCTGTCACTGTACTCCAGCCTGGGTGAACAGAGCCAAGAACCTGTCTCTTAAAAAAATTAAAATAATTATCACCACCTGAAATCTCACTTCCCAAGACAAACACTGTCAATATTTTGGATCACTTGCTTCCAGCATGCTTGCTAGGCATTTTTAATACAATCGAGTTCATGCCCTAATAGCCTTATATCCAACTTTTAAAAATGTGTGTTCCATGTCATTAAAAATTCCTTGTAAACCATTTTAATGGGTGCTTAATATTCCACCACATATATGGACTATCTTCATGTACTTAACCATCCCTCTCATGTTTCATGTTTAGGTTTTTAAGTTTTTGCTACTAAAAAATAGGTATCTTTGTACAGAAATCTTTGTCTTCATTTCTGATCTCTGTAGGATCAATTGCCCAATATGTAATTATTGGGTCAAGTGTTTTTATTTTTTTCAGAGACAGGGTCTGTCACCCACGCTGGATAACAGTGTTGCAATCATAGCTCACTGCAACCTTAAACTCCTGGGTTCAAGCAATCCTCCTGCCTCAGCCTCCCAAGTAGCTGGATGCTTACGATAATTTGCTGAAGCAACAAAAAGACCCTGGATGTTTATTCATTTGACAGATAATTCACTGAGCACCTAATATGGATGAAAACTTTTCTGGGCACTCTATCACCACTGAACAAAACAAAGATAGCTGTCCTTATGGACCCTTTATTTTTGCAGGGTAAGAATCAACATTGAAGACAGTGTGCCAGAGGTAAAAAGTTCTGTGGAGGCTAGGAAGGCACTGGAAGGTTTTAAACAGGCGACATGGTCTAACTTACCTTTAGAAAGAATCACTGGCTGCTCTTTTGTGAACACACTGCAAGGAGCAAGAACAGAAACAAGCAGAGTTGCAGCAGTACAGGCGAGAGATGATGGTAGCTTGGATCAGGTTAGGAGTGGAGATGGGATAATGGATGTATTTTGGAGGTAAAGCCAACAGGACTGGGTGCAGAGCGTGAGAAGGGAGTCAAGAATGATGCCAAGGTTTTGGCTTGAGCAATTAAAATGATAAAGTGGCCATGTACCAGTTTGGGGGAGACTGTTGTAGGAACAGGTGAAGTTTGAGAGGTCTATTACATGTCCAGAGATGTCAAACAGGCTAATGGATAGAAGAGTCTCAGTTTCAGGATAGGTCTAGGGCTGAGATAAAAATTTGGAAGTCAAGAGCAAATGGATGGTATTTAAAATAATACAGCTGGATGAAATCACTAAGAGAACAAGCATAGGGCTCAGCTCTGGGACACTTCAGAGGTCAGAGACAGAAACCAGAAAAAAGACTAACCAGGAGCCAATGCTGTAAAAGACAACTGGAGGGGAATGTGCAATCGAGGGAGGTTTTTTGTTTTATTAAAAGATCAGAAGTTATAGCATCTTTATATGGAAATGATCCAGGAGGAAAAATTAATCCATGAGAAAAAAAGAGAGCAGATAGAGCAATGTCCTTGAGGAGAAAGAAAAAACTCGTAAGTGGAGTCATCCATAATAAAAGGAATGAAGGTGCAGATGTCAGGAGGTGGGTAGATGGGATTGTGGCAGACAGAAAACAAATGAGTGCTTCAATTTTTCAGTGAAGTAGGAAGCAAGTATATCACCTCAAAACAAACATGACAGAGGAGATGCTAGAAGTTTGAGAAGGCAGAGAGGGTGTGAAACAGCTTACCAGGACAATGAGTGACTAAGAGAAACCAAGCGTGGTTACTGGGCAACAAGAGCACATCTGAGGTTCAGAATAAGGCCAAACAGGCAAGATTTTTCTGCATGTGACTCTTTGAATGAAAGTGACAAGTACTTTTACCCTCATGGCTCTGGTTCGTAAATTCAATTTTTTCTCCAATTTTGGATTATTTATGCATCAGTTGTACTTCAAATTTCTTTTTAGACTTAAATGAACACATTTTCATCTTCTTTACATGGATCATAAAATAATAAACATCAAAAGACCCTTTAACAATCACTATATTTCTATGGGCATAACTATAGCTTGTTTCAATGAAAACTAAATTTTTATTCAAAGATATTTCATAGTTCATTTGTGATTAACAATATTCATTTCTGATGTTTTTCAGCATACCTGATTGATAAAGTCAATATCAAAGGCTATTATGCATTCAAACTGACTGAAGAAAAATCTAAACCCAGATTTGGATTCTTTTCATCTGATTTTAAAGCTAAGTCCTCAATACAGTTTTACAACAAACTAATCAGCAACAGCGGCTTCCCTTCTGAGAACGGTAGTCCTGCATGCACTCAGACTCAAAGAAACAAAGAGTGCACTGTCTGCTTATTCCTTGTGCAGAAAAAACCGCTGATATTCTTGGGTTGTTGCTTCTTCTCCACCCTGGTTCTTTTATCAATTACCATTTTTCATAAGCAAAAAAGAAAATTTTGGAAAGCAAAGAACTTACAACACATACCATTAAAGAAAGGCTGCAATAGAGTTCTTAGCTAAACCGGTCTTATTTTTGTCTGCATGACAGTTTAAAAATTCACTCCAGTTCCCTATACTGGTAACTTACAGGAGATATACCTGTACTGTAGAGACAATTTGAGAGAGAGTGGTAACCAAAGTGATGACAATCCATGTCTCTGCTGGGTGGTTTAAATGAATTTTCCCTCAGGTGTTGACACCAGTGAATCCATTGCTTCTTCAAGTTTGATGAGCTGTTTTCCATCATCTTCTCTAGCTTTGTCTAAATACCAATAGCTACTTATGGTAAAATAAATTATTTTTTAAAAACAAAGCTTTGTTTTGTAGACTCTGTAACAGGAATTTTAAACTCTTCTTTAAATTAGATAGCGAGTAATAATATATTCTGTCACTTCTAACAAGGTGCTTTTCCCTTTTAGGTCAGGGTGGTTCTCAAAGGAAAAGAAAAAACACAGTAGGGTTGTGGTTGATGGTTATCTGTAGCCAGTCACAGCACAGTCTTAAGTGCATCAGTCCCTTCGTTTTTCTCAACAGAAATAAAAATTCCCACTTAAGAAACATCTAATTTTGTGATCTCTTACTATAAGATCTGATTTGAAATAAAGTAACATACAATTTCCAAAATTCATGTCATGGACAGATCACATGATTAAGGAGATCGCGACTCAACTGTCTATGAAGACAAGTCACTCAGCCTCACAGTACGGCAACTTCCCCTTTAGACAAATCGACATCATTCCTCCTGATTTCTGGGAAGATGTGGCACGCTCAGGAAAGCTACGCATTCTAAAAAGATGTAAAGTTTATTGGTTATTGTAACAGTCAAAGGGCATATTCCTTAAGACTTGGTCTCTTCCCTGAGTCACGTCGCTGTTCCGATGCCACATGCACACAGGCACCTCCCAAGATGTAGAATGCAGCTGTATCTGGACCTACCAACTGTGACTCTTTGGATGCAATTCAGAATGTGGATGGTCTGAATGAGTTAAAATTTTTATTTTATATGCTGACTTGCCCAGTGTATTCTAAATATTGGTAGAAAAAACTTGAGCAAGTACCCATTTATACGTATTCTTTAGGTCAGTTAACATTTCAACCACACATTACACACAGTAACCAGTGGCTGTCTGCCCCCACCGCCACCAAGAATTGACTTTTAAGAGTCAAAGGAGGCCGGTCGCCTATAATCCAGTGCTTTGGTAAGAACCAGGCCAGAGGATCATTTGAGGCCAGTTCAAGATTGCAGGGAGCTACGATCAACACCACTGCACTCCAGCCCGGAGCAAGATACTGTCTCTAAAGGAGTCAAAGGAAAGTTGTTCCGTTATAAAGCCTTAGTAGGAACTACTCTAAATTGCAGTTGTGTTGTAGGCCCACTTATGTCAGAAGCCAAATTTAGCATATAATTGAGATTCTAATGGGTAATGAACAAGGTTTCAAAGATACTGTAAAGACATAATTTAAAAAAAATTCAAGCAAATGCAAAAGTGACGGGAAATCAATTTGCTATTTGGCCTGCCAAATCCGAATAGTAAAACTTTGCTTGTTTTTCCTTCATGCCTCTTCTCCTTGCCCCCACTCCACTCACTACACTAACCTTGGCAGTTCTGAGGTATACTTTGCAAGGCATTTTTAATACTTCCCTTTGAGAACTATATGCCTAAAGCTATACATAATTACACCTGATCAATTCTGCTTTATTATGTTAACTGTGTAGGTTATTTCCCCAGGGTCAGCCAGACCCAAGAGCTCCAGTGGAAGTTCTTAGTGTGGACCGGGCGACTCATTTCACCTGTCTTTAACATGAAGGTCTTGAAAAAGAAAGGCGGTAGGGATAACCTTTTGGTTGCGATTAACCTTTTAGGTCTTGCTTTCTGGTCTCTACAACAGTCTAAAAAAACCTCTGGAAAATGAGGCCAGTGGATTGTGATTAAATATTTAATTTTCAATGTAATTTATTCCAGATTCACTAGTTCATGCTGATTATTTACATTCAACTAACAATCTAGTAGGTTCCAAGAACTGTGGAATGGGAATGGGCCTGGCACTGCAACTGGGCTCTGCCCCAACACTGTCCCCCCTCCCCCTTCTGCCTAGCTGTGTGCCCACTTAAGTTACTTCTGGGTAAAATTTGTGGTAAAATTTGGACACTTACACTTCAAAGTTGGGAATAACACACAAGTGCTCATCCATAGGAGACATAGAAGACAATGAAAAAGTCCTTCCCGGTGGACAATTATGATTCATTTACCACACCCATTATTAAATGGAAATCACTCTTTAGCTACAACTAACCTAAGTTAAACTGCGAAGGTCACACAGAGCACACCACTCTGCTCTATTCTCAAGAGAAAACTTATTTACTCCCACAGCAGCCACATGTACCCATATAGTGACACTCTCAATATTAACTTCTCTACCCCACTGTAATACCGCCACTTAGAAATTTCTCCCTCAAAAGAAATTATTTTGAAATTCTTTCAATACCTTCCAAAACATCTCCTTTCCAGTCCCATTGCTATTGCTAAGTCCCCAGCAATCTGGGAACCACTACTCAGCGAATAGCTATGTGCATTACTCTAGGTACTTGGAATATAACAGTACACAAGACTGTATCCTCATCCTCACGAAGGTTACATTCTAGCAGGAAAAAAAACCCAGCATATATATAATACATACACAGTAAAGTCAACCGCGAATAGCGGATTACAAATGCTATGGACAAAAACAAGTGGAGGAGGGTAAGGAGACGACAGGATGGGGTGAGAAGTGCCACTTAAAGGGCAGTCAAGGTAGACTTCACTGCAGACAGACCTGAACTTGAGCAAGTTAGCCGTACGGCTCAGCTGAAAGCCTTCCAAAGCTAAAAGACAACGTGAAGATTTACGACGACAGTGCTTGATATTGAGGAGGTACTGAAAGTCCAGTCACTGTGTAGAACTTAGAAAAGTTAAGACGCTACAACTTTAAAAAACTGTTGTAGGATTTGGAGTGCTATGTTTAAAAAAAGAGCACCCTGGCAGATGCCAAAAATAGACAGGGGGAGCAGAGGGGACCAGTTAAAAGGCAATTACAACAATCCAGCTGAAATATACAGTGTTTCATTTTCTCCATTCTGAAAATTTAAAAAACTAAGTGGAATAGTATAATGAATCCGCATTTTCTAACTTTACCAATTACTCATAAGTAATCTTAGCTCACCTAAAACCCCATTCAATGCCTACCACAAGCCCATCTCAGATATTTCTAAGCAAATCATTTCACCCAAACTTCTTAAAAACCTAACCATATGGTCACCAAACAGATTAACTCCTCAGCATCATATATTCATTTGGTGCGCCTGACTCAAGAGCTAAGTAAGATCCACACATTCCAACTGGTTGCTTAATTTCTCTGACAAAGACTTTGAACATACCTTATACTTTTGAAGGTATTCACCAGGCTTACCTCATGGACTAGATGAGAAATTAAGATTGAACATTAAACTTTGCCTGAAAAATTCCTGTTCTATTCCTTCTGCATTGTTCTTTGTTCACTAGAGTTTATTCCTGAACTATCATACTTGCCAAGTAGTCAAAAAGGATAATCAGTTTAAGGAAAAGTCCCAAACCAATAGGTCTTTTATTACATCATCAAAATTACAAATACATCTTAGTAATCACGTGGCATCTTCATGCGGCTGGACAACTGTAAAAAGAAATGAAAATATCTGTAAATCTCCATCGATGCTCTTGCCTAGAAAAGTACTTTTCTAAATAATTTAAAACATACTTTAGGATTATAATTTACTGGCTCACAGTAAACTGTACACAGTAAAACACATGCAATGCTGTCTCTTATTTTGCCAAATTTACTGTGTTCTGGATCCCAACTCTCCATTTTTTGGTAAACTCCACTTCAAGTCCTTAAGTAAATTAAGAGTCTCAACTATAGCAGTAAAAAACTTACAGATGCTACAAGAACCTACCTCTTAGATCTTATTCATCAGCCTGCTGAACTGTTCCTTTTTCAGAGACATAGATACCATCCAAAAATTTTCTGATATCCTTGTTTTTAACTGTTGTGGCTTGCTGAATCAAAGCAGCTGCAGGGGTGGAAAAGATAAGGTAATTACTACATCAGCCAAACCCATTTTGAAAAGAAAGTATTTGGTTAAATATATGCTACACTTAAAGTACGAGAATATCTTTGACAGCTTTTTAATTCCCACAATTTAAAAAGTTAAGCAAACAAAATGAGTAAAATACCACGTATTCAACTATAAGACTTAGACAAAATTTTGCTGATTAGACATAGTAAACATACAAACCTGAATTTGAAACAAGCTCAATGTCATTTCCTTCAAAGATCAACTCATCTTTCTGTGCTTGAGATACTGAACAAGCAACACCTAAAAGGTGAGAGGGCATTTATAGTGTTAACATAAAGTTAGATCTGTGTAAAAAACATTCAAATTCAAGGGGTAGTAATTTATGCCATTTAAAATTCCATGTACCAACTGAACCTTCTCTTGAGATTTTCATTTACAGGATCTGATTTAGCCAATATCTCATTTGTGTCCCTGCCTGAATGACCCATAGTCCCACAGCAGTCATCGACTGTCAGTGATTCAAATAAGGTAACGAGACAGTGAAGTTCAGTTGTACAAAGCCTCGTACCAAGTCTTTTAGTGTTTACTATGTATTAGGCAAGTACTGTTATTAGTATTTTCCAAATTTAACTCATTTACTCATGAGAAGTTCCCAATTTTACAAATGAGTAAAAAAAAAAAAAAAAAAAAACTACAGGGAGGCAATTCACCCATGGTAGAGAATGAGAGCTGAACTTTAAACCTAGGCTATTAACCACTATTCAAATGGTCTTTCCTTTGGATTTTAAATGTTCTCACCACAAAGAAATTAAGTGAGGAGATGAATATGTTCTTTAGCCTGATTTGGCTATTCCATAATGGATACATGTAATGAAACATCATATCACATGTACCCCCAAAATATACAATCATATATATTTTTTGTAAATTAGAAAAATGCAGCTACTGTGCTCTGCAAACTACTCCAATGTATAACCCTTCAGGAATCCCAATAATGATAGAGACCCTTAACCAAGAACTATTAAAAGAGTAATCAAAAGAGAAAATTCTGAAATAAATCTAGTTTCACTCATAGCTAACTCAAAAAACCAGCCTCCAAACGTATGAAGAAAAAATTTCTGAAGCATCTCTGAGGGTATGCACGTACCTGGCCTCATTCGAACCCTGCGGATGTATTTTTCACCTAAGAAATTTCGTATTTCAACAAGAGACCCATTCTCCTGGATAACGACGTTGATGGGGAAGTGAGCATACACAGACCTCATCTTGTAACGGAAGCCCTGTGTTAAACAAACAAGCTATTAGCAAGGCTAAGAAATTGTTTAAAATCCAGTTTTTGAATTCTGTAAGATGCTTATAATTACTTAGTAACAATTCTCACTTAGCACTCATTATCGAGATTTTCTGTCACCCACACCAAAGAAAGAAACATGTTTCTGTGTCTCCTCATTGGAACATAAAGCTCTGAAAGGAGGCATTTACTTCATCTCTTAAACCCACAGTAAACAATAATAGCTTCTTTTAATAAGAATTCCTAAGTCTTTCATTTTGGGAATTAGACTAACTTACCAAGTTAAAAGGTACCCCAGATGGCAAGAATTGAGGCTATCAAACCAGACAGGCCCCTTTGCCTTGAAGGAACTTAGTCTGGGAACAAGGGTGGAAAGGGAAAAAATGAGATCTTAACAGGTTTTTAACAGAAGTACAGAGAGCCATTATCAGGTACCCCTAGAAGGGCTAGGTTTTAATGCAAATAAAACCATTTCAGCATGAATTTATCTTGGCAGGAAGGGGACTGGAAAGAATAGTGGCATCAGTTATCAAATGTACGTTTAAAGAAATGTGCAGGGAGCTCAGAGATTAGATCTTTTTCTATCCCTAAAAGGAGTCCTGTTGGTGAGATACATACCAACTAGTAATCAAAGCCTACCCTCCTGCTGCAGCTGTAGCAGACTTCCTATAAAAATATGTGAAGGTGTGAATCTTTGGGTGAATATCACCATCAGCCTACTTTTAAAAAACTGCACCTATCATCTAGTCTTCATTCACATTTATCATTTAATCCTAAATACCCAAGGATGCCTATCTGCCAAGTTCTAGAGTTCACGTATTTCCCAAATTACATGCACAATCCATTCTCTGCAGTAGACACATATTTACGTTGTATAAATACAGTACAGGTAAGAAACCTCCTGTTCCAAAACAAAGGAGTCTGATCAGCTGCTTACCAGTGTAACACCCTTGATCATGTTCTGTACGTGACTACAAATAGTGCGCACGGTAGCCAGTTCCTTTCTATTTCCCCACCATTTGTCAACCCGGAGCTGTAACAGAACAAAAACTTTAGAAGAGTCTTTCCTGAAATAAGCAGACTTAAAAGACAACAATCCATTTATTCACTGAATTACTTTAGATTCTAATTTAAAACACATGATTTCCAACTGGAAAACTTCAACTACATATAAAACCTGCAAGTTACCAAACGTTAATATTATTTTATGCCGCGGGTATGTAATTTCACAAAAGAATGACAAAACACCGATTTTTACACGAGATGCAACAAACTTTGCATCTGTAAAGCTAAGCCATCAGGTTTAAAAGACCCATTATGTGGTTCCCCAAAGTGGTGCAAAGCAATCTCCAGGAAAATAAAACCTAACTTCTAACGCTACTAAGACCTGCCACTGACGACTACTAGTTTTGAGCTTTATAATCCGCTGTATTCAGAATCCGGTTTTCCAACTTCCCTAAAGCAAAACTGGCTACTATTTTAAAGCAATCATATCTGATGCGGTCTTAAACCACTATCTTCCCAAACAAGCAACTAGAGTGTCCGAAAAGAAAAAAAACTCACCCTCTTCTTTTTCTTTCCGAGGAGACTAAGTTCTACATTGATGTGATTGAAGTCCCTCCGCAGGGTTCCTCTGGGACCCTTCACAATAACTGTGCGTCCCTTAAGAGTGATGTCGACTAGAAGAGAGAACGATTCGTGAGGCCACAGAACAAGGCTTAAGAACATGCAGTAAAAATGTAAGAAAAAACATCAAGTCTCATACCATTTTCTGGAATGTCGACAGTCTGATTGCTGAGAATGGTCTTCATTCTGAAACACAAACACCTGGGGTAGTGAGGCCAGGCACAGGGCCCGTCTCCCACCGAACCAGAGCGCGCAGAGCCCCGCTCCTACCGGAGAATGCGA
>CAUYSK010050787.1:0-33034 GCA_963575035.1 Avahi laniger | reverse complement strand
TTTTTCTATATATATTTTTAGCTGTCCAATTAATTTCTTTCTATTTTTGGTAGAGATGGGGTCTCGCTCTTGCTCAGGCTGGTCTCGAACTCCTGAGCTCAGAACGATCCGCCCACCTCGGCCTCCCAGAGTGCTAGGATTGCAGGCGTGAGCCACCGCGCCCGGCCCATGTTCCGATTATTATAGTCATTTGTGTGCTCAGGAAAACATATTATAGACTAACCTTTTCTGTGCTGATAAATTGTACCGTGGGTACTTAAATCACATAATAATGAACTATTTTAAAAAATTGTTTTAAAATGGTTGTAATATATTAGTCCATATTATGCTAGAGTAGAGTTAAATTCTAAGAAAAAAAAAGCTTTGCTAGAGTTTTTGGCTTGTAATTTATATGTGAACTTTTAACCTACATACTCTGTACAGCTGGTTAAGGTACTATAAAATACAAACTCTTCATTGTAATGTCTGCTAAATATTTTAGACTGCTCTTTTCTGAGATTCAGAAGACATCAATTTAACAGAGGAGTCATTAGAAACAGCTAATACCTATCTGTCTTGTGGCAGTGAAAGTCTTTGTCACCTCACTGGGTAGAAGGAACTCAATTGTGAGAATTGCACAGGATTATCCAACATTTTATAGACCCTTCCATAATGAAATCTAGAAAGCAATTATCCATTAGCACATCTGCACTGACACTGAAAAAAAATAAACAGTAAACATTAATGAAATTGTAAGCATTGATTAATCATTCCTTTCGGAATCATATTTGGTTTTAACAGCCAAGAAGCCTGCCATCACCCAACGTAGTAAGAGGCTCCTCCCATGGTGATTTCACTATTGTTATAATTATTAATTTTCACACCCGTGATTGTTTGCATCAGCTAACTTCCGCTTCAACTGGCTGAGCCCTCAAAGGCAATTGTATCTAGAAGTGTTCAGCTGAATGTGCAATTAGCCTATTGTCTAAAAACTGCAGTGCACCAATCATATGTTAATACAAAGAAATCTGTGTCTTTCTCTCCTAATGCTCATCAAGTCTTAAAGGTCAGCAGGGAGTTCAGGAAGTTTCCAACACCATCCCTTTCTCTCCAATTAACTGCAGTTCTAAAGTATCCAAGAGGATCTGGAGTATTAATTTTAAAGATATCTTAAGTGAAATGGAGTTTTATTAAGCCAAACAGATCGAATTCATCTCAACCTATTTCCAGTCAAGCAGAATGATTCAAGAAGTTAAATATCTCAGCTTTTGGTTATGCCAGGATGTTGCTACTGATTTTTGAACAGAAATGTTTTGGTCTACAAGCAATCTTTAAGGTAACATCAAACTCTTCAATTAAAATGGACTTTGTTGAACATTTATATTACAGATCAGTAAAAGTTGAAATCCAGAGATAATTAATCATTTGTCCAAAGTCTTATAATAAGAACCCTACAGTCCCGATTCTTATCTAGTACTCCTTGTAAACATTAATTGACCTTTCTGAGTATAACTTCTATAAGACATGGAAGAATGTTTGTAAGGTACAAACATTACAGAACAACCCCTCCTCATCCATGTCTTTGTTCTCATTTAAAATAAAAGCTGTATTCATTACCCTGGCTGACAAGACCCTGTGTAATTGGTAGATCCATGCTTACTTCTCTGACCTCATCCTATTACCATTATACTAACTTGCTCATGATGATTCATCTAACATAGTCTTTTTTTCTCAATCACACTAAGAACATTCTTGCTTTAGGGCTTCTGTCCTGGTTTTCTGTTCCCTTTGACTTCAAGAGGCAAGAGAATGTGGTGCATAAGAGCATGGATTCTTAAGGCAAGGGGTCTGGGTTCACACCCTGGCCCTGCTACTCACTTGTTGCTATACCTTGGCAGGTGATCAAATCTCTTTGAACCTCAAACTTTTCTATAAATAATTTCTACTTCACAGGATTACTGGGGTCGGGGGAGGATGAATGGGTTACTATATATAAGATACTTGGAACAGTGACCAGCACATATTAAAGATTTGATGAATGATAACTATCACTATTATTGTGATTGTTGTTACTTTCATTATTATTATTTGTATTTACACAAAATATAGTTTCTTTTTGCCATTTGTGTCTCAGCATAAATGTCACCTTTTAATACAGACCTTCCCTTGCCACCCAACTTAAAGTACCCCCTGTTACTTTCTACATAACACCTTGTTTTAATTTCTTTGCAGAACTTATCACTACCTAATGTTTCCTATTGGTTTATTTACTTATTGTTACCCCATACACATCAAGGAGAGCTATGTGACAGCAAAGATCTTGTCCATTTTGTCCACTGCTGACTCTGCAAGGCTTAGTATATACTTGTCATATTAACCACTCGATAAATATTTGTAAGATGAATGAACCATGTGCCTTGTTCCTGCACAGTGTCTAGAACTTAATAAAAGCCATAAATTTGTACTGATTGAAAAGATGGATTGGACTGAATTGTAATTTTGTAAACTAACCACTCTTTCCAATTTAGCCTCACCCACACAATCTTAGGAATACAGAACCCATTTGCACTTCTGAAGAAAAGACTATGAATTTATTATGCAATTTACCCTGATTCCTTTTCAGTATTCCTATTTGTTCTAGAGAAAAGAGCATGGGTTTAAAGTCAGTAGAACCTCTATCATAAGATCCAGCAATCCTACTTCTGGGTATTTATCCAAAAAAATTGAAATCAGGATCTTGAAGAGATATTAACGCTCCAGTATTCATTGAAGCACTATTCAAAATAACTAATGGTGTAGAAACAAACTAAATGTCCATTGATGTAGGAATACATAAAGAAAATGTGGTGTATGCCTACAATAGAATATTATTCAGCCTTTAAAAAGAGGGAAATCCCGCAATTTGCAACAACATGGATTAACCTTGAAGGCCTTATGCTAAGCAAAATAAGCCAGTTGCAGAAGGATAAGTACTGAATGATTCCACTTATATGATGTATCTAAAATAGTCAAGCTCACAGAATCAGCTAGTAGAGTGGTGGTTACTAGGGACTGGCAGTGCGAGAGAGGAAAATGGGAAATTGCTGATCAGTGGGCTTAAGATTTCAATTATGCAAGATGACTAAATTCTAGAGATCTGTTGTACAACATTGCACCTACACTTAACAACATTCTTCTGTACACTTAAAAATTTGTTAATAGAGTGGATCTCATGTTAGATGTTATTACTACAATATAATAAATTTTTTTAAAAACCGAAGAAAGTCATCTGGACCAAAGTTTGTGGTCAGGGAAATCAGAAGCAACCATTTCAGGGGTGGGGTAGCTGGAGATAATGACATAAAAGTCCATGATGAAAGTCAAGTAGAGGTGAGAGTCATCAAAGAAAGGGAGGAGGTTAGGGACTGAGAGTCTAGAGCACGAGTGGTTCATTTTTAGGAGGGGTGGAAATCATGCATTCCTTTGATAATCTTATAAAAATTACAGACACTTCTGTGGAAATGCTACATCCACCCTCATTCACATAAAATGGGAAGAATTCTGAACTTCCTGGACCTGCTGGGTCCCTGATCCTCAAAATATTGGGTGGATATTTGGCTGACCCCACCATGGTGGTGGAGGTGGGGCTCAGAGTGGTGAGGAAGGCTGTGAAGCACAAGTCAAAGTACTCCATGAAGGCAAAGCAGTGACGAGGAGGTGAAGTTATAAGGATGGAGAGGACACTACCACCAGGGACGCAGGGCTGAGATTACTGGCTAGTTAACTGGCTTCAAGGTTTGGAGTGGAACCTTGGTTTTTCTGCTGGAACTGTGAAGAACACAAGGCACTCTTGGGCCTGATTCATTTACGGCTGCCATCTCGTGGTCTGTAGGCCTTGGCTAGAAAGATGAGAGACAGGATGATGGTACTAGGATCTCTTTTCCACAGATGCTGCCTTCTTTCAGTGCCAACTTGCTGTTCAGTGGGGCTGACCAACAGTTTAGAAAAAGAAAACCTTGGCCATTCACCAATGACTCACAGGGGCAGAACGCAGAACACTACTTTACCACCCACCTGGCCACAGAAAGCGGGTAAATAAACTTTTATCAGTACGTGATAGCGTCAGTGTGCCTTACTCATCAGCTTGAAGTTCCCTGCTATTTGGTGCTAGATTCTCTATCTGAGGGCTTGGAGTAGCCAAGAGCTAAAACAGACAAGAAGAACAAGGCAGGGAATTTGGAGGAACCACTGAGGCATGACTGGATGAAGATCTTTGGAAGAGTCTGAAGAACTCATTGTCAGCCAAAAAGCCATGATGAGGAAGTGCGTGGATTTCTTGTCCTGTCTCAAGAGGATGTTGAGTCTCCAAGGACAGGGTTCTCTACCACCACATCTGGTTGAGCTGGTTTTCCTGGGAGCCCCTCTCTTTGCCAACACTTCTTAGGGCTCCCTCTTTGCACACTCTTCACATTCATGATGTCTCCTTCTGTCTTATAATTACCTGTTGACAAGTTGATATCCTATTAGACTCGGATTTACCTATGAAGGAAATACATAATGCCAGTCAGACTTGGGTTCAAATATGCATATTAATTATGAGTTTAGGAAATTTACTTAAAATATTCATGTAACCATTCTAAGCCCCAATTTTCCACATCTGGAAAATTAGAAAAATAAGAACCACCCTGAAAATTAAAAGTAAAGGTCTATAATAAGCATTCCACAAATTGAGGATTATAAATAATAAAAATAATTATCACAATAATAATACATGTTTCAAAATGGATCTTTTATTTAAAAGAAAGGTCCTCTTTGGGTGGTGCAGAATACTTTATAAATCACTTTTCCTAATTAAGTTCACTACTTTTCCATTGGCTGCTTAGACCTTTCTCTTTTAAATTTGTTCCTTCTTAGCTAGTTTTATTCATGACTATCTATGCGAGAGTATGGTTAATTTATTTTAATTGAGGTCTACCACCTATACTTATCCTTTTTCTTCTTCAAATCACTAATTTGCTTCCTTTTTGTTTGTTGTTTGTTTAAAATATGTTCCTTAAGTGTGTCATACCTTGTTCTTCCTCAGGGACTTTGCACATGCTATTTTCTACTTTGGGTAGCCCTCAAATCCCACCAACACTCTATCTTGGTCACCTTTGTTCATCCTTCCTAGCTCAGTGACTTTCTCACTTATCCAAGGAAGTTTGCCTGTACTTCCAGACCAGGTCTCTTTATTGTGTGTTCTTTTGGGACCCTCTACTTTTCTTTTATGGACCATTCACAATTGTAATTGCTATGTGTCTTAGTGACTATTAGATTAATAGATATCTCTTTCCACTCTTAAGTCCATGGAGGCAGGGGTCTTATTTGATTTGCTCAGTATACTGCATGACACATAGTAGGCAGAAGATTCTCAGTAGATTATTTGTTGAATTAATGAAAAACAAAAGAACCAGATTGTTTTGAATTGAATTTCTGTAAATTTCTGATCATTGTTCCCATTTTAACATCATCCACTGTCTTCCCATTGCTTTTGCTGAAAGTGGAGATTAATAAAAACAGCTTACATGTAAACACAGTTGACCTTTGAACGACACAGGTGTTAGGGGCACTAATCCTTATGGTAGAAAATCTGCATATACCTTTGACTTCCCTAAAACTTAACTACTAATAGCATACTGCTAACTAGAAGCCTTGCTGATAACAAAATCTACAGATTAACACACATTCTAGTGTTATATGTATTGTATACTGTATTCTTATAACAAAGTAAGCTAGAGAAAAGAAAATGTTATTAAGAAAATCTTAAGGAAGAGAAGATAAGCTTGGCGGTTCATCTGCAATTTTTTTCAAATTGTCACAAATTTCTAAAACATTTTCCAACATATTTATTGAAAAAAAATCCACATATAAGCCTACACACACAGTTGAAAACTGTGTTGGTACTTTATTTGCGATGTTGAGCCTAAGGAGCAGGTCAGAGAGTTAGGGAACGTGAACAGGAAAGGTAAAAAAGCCAATACTTCATCAGGTTGTTCAGTGCTGTAATGAGTATCTGAAAAGTGTTGAGAGATGTAGCTCAACACTGTCCCACTTAGGAACAAAAAGAGCAGCATTTTTTCCCATTGGCTTTTGACCCCGCATTGGCCAATGTTGGCTGTGCAGACATTAACTCCTCCGTACTTTCAGGTTGCCCGTGAGGAACTTTGAACAAGCTATTCACTGACATGAAAATCTCGAGTGCAGTGTCGGCAAAGCCTCAGAGAAGGAAGAGAGAAACGTGTGAAGAGTGGATAAGTTGATGCACTTTCAGGCCACAGCTGCACAAAGCTGTCCAGGTCTGTGTGGAAGTGGTTACTGTATGAATGTCAGAGTGGGGCTGAGAGAATGCAGAGTTGTGCCGCATGAAGTCTCTTCATACAGAACCCCATTCAACCTCTGACCGCTTAAGCTTGCACACAGCCTCTGGCGATTAATGTTGATATTTAATTCTCCAGTTGTTCACTCATCTCAAGACAGTACATATTCCAAGCTGGTCATAAACAATCATGTCATGTGAGGAAAAGACAGAAGGCTGATGTAAATTAGGATATACGGCATCATTTGATTTTGCCTTCATATAAAGATCATCATTCTGCCATTAAAAGAAATCGGATCAGTTCAACATAATTTGTTGTTCAGAGAACATTTTTGTTTAATATCCAACTCCCTGAGTTATTAGATTAGGTTGGAAAATAAGGGTTGGCTGTATAATTTCATTCCCTCTAGATACTTCATTATTAAAATGCATTTTGTGAATCTACGTTTTGCTTTGAGATTTAGGGAATAGAGCTTTTGTTTTTTCTACCTATCTACTGCCAATCAAAGCATTTATCTTTTCTTATTAATATTTTCCTGACCTAAAAAGTAGACTTGTTTAGTTCTAAGTAATATGATAATTATGTTACTTAGCATATTTGTGGAAGAAATCCCTTTTCCTGGGGCTAGTGGAAAGAAGGCATCAAACTAGAAATAATCAGTAACAAAGTTGAAGAAAAGCCTTCCCAGATGTTCCAATCTCAAAATGTATGCTGTTATAGTATTCTTGGAAAAGCAACAGTTTCATCATAAACATTATTGGTTCTAATTGTCTGCTTTCAGACTGAAAGTTTGATTTCTTAAAAATCATGTACTAGTCTCTGCAGAAGAGCTACCAGCCATGCAATATTTTCAATTTTCTAAGAGTTCAAATTTTAAAGGTTTCTGAATTTATTATTGCTACATACATGATTCAAAACCAGACCAATAATTGGCTAATTGCAGTCACAGCCAGTGGGCTGAGAGACACTTTGGTAAAGGGGAAAAGAATATTGCCTCCTCTATAAACCCTTCCATAAAACAAAATGGTTTTTATTATTTTTATTCTATCCATTGGCCTTTGGATATCTTTCTTTCACAATTAAATTAAAACTGTTTATATAATTTTGAATTCTGCCTTTTCTGAGTTATGTTTTAGTGATATGACTCTTTGTATAAATTCAGTTTTGCACATATATATTTTGTCAAGCAGCCAAAAGCAATATAATTAAGCACCTACTCACTATGTATAGATTCCTACAGGAACACACATATACAGACACACAAACTCACAAAAATTTGGAATAGAAATTGAAGGCATGGTCCTTACTGGTGAAGAATTGATAATATTATGCAATATTAAACAATGCAACAAATATTGGGAAGTTAGGGGAATGTATACTATCAGTTGAATATAACACTATTAAATATTATATCTAATTAGAAAAGGATACTTGCTACTCCTCATGGTAGTAATTCTCTGTTCTGTTGTAAAAGCATATTATGTCCCAGGCATTGCCATTCTGTGGATAGAAACTAACTAAATTAAATATGTAAATGTGAATTTTAGTATCTCAATAGCTCTTTCCAACAGAAAAATATAGGCTTTTAGCCCCCTTACAGATTACCTTCTCTCTTTACAATCCTTGTCAGCCCACAACAGCATCTCACCTGTAATGACTATGATGCCCACTATTGTACATCTCTTGGTCACCAGTGAAACTCCATGTAACTTCAAAAATGCAAGGCTTACTTTTTCATTCTTCCAGAGTGGATATAGAATCCTTCTTCTTCTCTCACTTTTAGATGAGCTATAGTGGCTTACTTACAGATGTAACCGGTGTCCTAGAAGGTAGGGGAGAAAAAAAATAGTTGAAGAAATGATAGTCAAAAAGTCCCCAAATGTCATGAACAAAATAAAGTTATTTATATAATATGCTCAAGGAATTCAAAGATATTTGAAGAAAACTACATTAAGATGCATTATAATCAGATTTCTCAAAACCACTGATAAAGAGAAAATCTTAAAAGGAGCCAAGAAAAAAGGCATGTTATATAGAGAAGACCAAAGGTCAGGATAATAACAGTTTTCTTGCTGGCAAAAATGCAATTGAGTAGACAGCAGAGCAGCAATTTTAAAGTACTGAAAGAAAAAGCAACTGCCAACCCAGATACATACCCAACAAAATATCTTTCAAAAATGAAAGTTAAACTAAGACTTTTTCAGATATATAAATTTATCACCAGCAGATTCACACTAACAGAAATGTTAAAGGAAATTCTTCAGGAAGAAGGAATTCTCCTGATACAAGATGAAAATATGAATCTATACAAACATATGAATAACACTGAAAATGGCAATTATTCATTTTTTTATTATTTAAATATATTTTAAGGATAATTTTTTTTTCAAGAGATCATCAATGTAGTATGAGTTTATAACATATTAGAAGTAAAATGCATGAGAACAGTAGCGTAAAGTTTTGGAGGGAAGAAATGGAAGTATATTGTTTCAAAGTTCTTATAATATATATAAAGTGGTATAATACTTGAAAGTAGACTGCTACAAGTTAAAGATCTATACTGTAAACCTTAAAGCAACCATGAAATAATGAAATACATAGACATAGCAAGAACCAAAAGGAGATAAATACTCAATGAAGAAAATAAGGCAGAAAGATGAACAAAAGAACAAAAAACAGATAGGACTAATAGAAAAAAAAGAGATGGTATATTTAAACATAACCGTATTAATAATCCCATAATATATAAATACCCCATTTAAAAGGCAGATATTACCATATAGGATAAAATAGCAACATCTAGCTATATGCTACTTATAAGAAACACATTTTAAGTATATATACACAAATAGGTTAAAAACAAAAAAAATTTTAAAGTGCTATGCTAATACTAATGAAAAGAAAGTTTAAGTAGGTATATTAATACTAGAAAAAGTAGATTTCAGAGCAGACTATTACCTGGAACAAAAATATCATTTTACAATGATAATAGGAGAAATTCACCAGGCAAATATAATGATTCTAAATGTTTATGCACAAAAATAGAACATTTTCAAAATATTCTAAGGGAAACTGATATAATTGTGAAGAGAGATAGACAAATCTACAGTTATGGTTAGAGATTGCAATACCCCTCTCTCAATAACAGAACAAGTGGAAAGAAAATATTCAAGGAAATAGTAGATGTGAACAACACTATCAACAACTTTACCTAATTGATATTTATAAATTCTGCACCTAGCAATAGAATAATGCACACTCATTTTTAAGGACATTTATCAAGGGAGGCCATATTCCACAAAATACAGATAGACCATAAAATAAGTGTAATCTAAATTAAAAAGGTGTGAGGGCTCAGATTCTACAAAATATGTTCTCTGAACACAGTGGAATTACATATGAGTCAGTAACAGAAAATTCTCTGGAAAATTTTCAAACACTTGGAAACTATTTTAAAAGCACATTTCTAGATAAAACATGTTCAAAGAAGAAATCAAAGTGGAAGTTAGAATGTATTTTGAGTGAACAAAAGTGAAACCATGGTATATCAAACTTTATTGGATGCCACTCAAACAATATTTACAAAAAAATTCTATTATAAAAGAATAAAGCTCTCAAGTTAACGACCTCAGCTTCCACATTAACATTAGGAAAAGAGGAATATATTACATCTAAAATAAGTAGAAGAAAAGAAATTATAAAACTCAGAGTGGAAATTAACACATAGAAAACAGAAAACAATGAAGAAAATTAATGGAACTAAAGCTATTTTTAAAGAAAATGATAAAATTTATTCAATTGCAGCCACACTGATAAGGAAAAAAGGGAAGATGAAAATTACTAATATCAAGAATAAGAGAAGTAATGTCACTACATATTTTAGGAATATATAACTTAAAATTAGGAAATACTGATAACTTTAAGGCAGCAAATTCAACAGTGTAGATCTGCCATCCCCAACCCTCAGGCTGTGGAACTGTACCGGTCCGTGGCCTGTTAGGAACCAGGCTGCACAGTACGAGGTGAGCAGCCAGTGGGCCAGTGAGCAAAGCTTTACCTGTATTTACAGCCAGCTGCTCTCCATCGCTCACATCACCGCCTGAGCTCTGCCTCCTGTCAAATCAGTCACTGTCTCCCATCACCCCCTGATGTGACTGTCTTGTTGCAGATAAACAAGCTCGAGGATCTGCTTGTTTCTGCATAATGATTCTGCATTATGGTGAGTTGTATAGTTATTTCATTATATATTACAATGTGATAATAATAGAAACAAAGTGCACAATAAATGCAATTCATTTGAATCATCCTGAAACCATCTCCCCCAACCTTGGTACTTGGAAAAATTGTCTTCCATGAAACTGGACCCTGGTACCAAAAAGTATGGGGACCACCGGTGCAGATAAAACAAATTCCTTGAAAGACATAAATTACTAAAGCTCACTTAATGAGAAATAGAAAACTTGAATAATCCTACTATGCCTATTAAAGATACTGAATTTATGGTTTAAAATCTTCTCACAGAGAAAATTTCAGACCCAAATGTCTTCACTGGTAAATTGTATCCAACAGTTAAGGGAAAAATAATGCAAATTCTACAGAAAAACAGAAATTTAGGTATAGAGACATGTAGACATACAGGGCAAATACCATGTGAAGATAAAGGCGGAGATTGGAGAAATATGTCTAAAAGACAAAGAAGCCAAGAATTGCAGGAAATTACCAGAAACAATAAAGAGGGAAAGAAGAATTCTTCCCTAGAGGCTCTGAAGAGAGCATGGCCCTTCTGACCCCATGGTATCTAAAATCTAGCCTCCAGAACTGAGAAAAAATAAATATCTGTTGTTTTAGGACACCCCATGGGTGGGAAATTGTTATGAAAACCCTAGGAAACTAATACAACCCAATTAAACTCCCAACATGTTTTCTGTAGAAATTGACAAGCCAATTCTAAAATTTATATGACAAAAGCCCTAAATTATATAAAACAGCTCTGAAAAAGGACAAAGTTCAAGGACAAACACTACCAGATTTCAAGACTTCTCAAAGTTGTTTAGGATATTCTAGGTCTTTAGCATATCCATATGAACGTTACAACTACGATTCATACCTTCATTATATACCAAAATTAACTGAAAATGGGTCATAGACCTAAATGTAAAATCTAAAATTATAACATTTTTAGAACGATATAATGGAGATAACCTTTATAACCTCATGTTAGGCAAAGGTTTATTAGACACAATACCAAAAGTGCATTCTCGAAAGAACAAATCCATAAAGAAACTTCTGTTCTTAAAAATCAACAAGATTATTAAAAACTAGGAAAAATAATTGTAAATCATGTATTTTTATAAAATATGTATCTATAGCATATTAAAAGTAACTCTCAAAACTCAATAATACAAATACAAATATTTTAAAATTGGTCAAAACATTTAAACAAACACTTCATCAAACAAGATGTACTGGTGAATGGCTAGCAGGCCCACTGATATCAAAAGATGCTAACATCATTATTCATTAGAAAACTGCATATTAAAATTACAGTGAGATATATCTACATATTTATTAAAATGGCTAAAAGTAAAGACTGACTATACCAAATGTTGACAAGAATGTAAAGGACCTGGAGCTCTCACACATTACTGGTGGGGATGCAAAATTATACAAGTGCTTTGGAAAAATCAGTTTGGGCTTGTCTTAAAAATTAAACATCCACCTACCATATGATCCAGACATTCCACTCTTAGATACAAAGACTTGTAAACTAATGTCCACAGCAGTTTTATTGTAATAGCCAAAAATGGCAATCAACCCCGATATCCATCAACAAGTGAATATATAAAAACATTTGATATAGTCATACTATAAAATACTATTCAGCAATTAAAAAGGAACAAACTGTTGATTCATGTAACTTCATGGATGAATCTTAAAAAAATAATTATTGAGTTAAAGAAGACAATTGCTTCCCAACCCCCACAAAAAGGAAAGAATATGTACCATTGAATTATGCTTATACAAAATTCTAGGAAATGCAAACCAAAGAATAATGACGGAAAGAAGATTAGAGGTTACCTGTTGCTTGGAGCCATGAGATGAGAGGGAGGAATAACGAAGGGGCACGAGGAAACTTTTTGGTGTGATATATGTGTTCATTATTTTGATTTTGGTAAACATTTCATGTGTGTATACATTTGCCAAAATTAACCAAATTTCATATATATGTATTTAAATATAGAGAATTTTTACATGTTAATCATTTCTCAATAAAACTGTTAAAAATAAAAGTAATAGTCCTACCTACACCCAGCATTGTTACTTTCTTGTACTCTGTGCTGATTGGGACTCATTTGGGGTTAGAATCATTTTTTGTGATAAATGCATTTCTTAGGATAAGAGAGTGCATTTCTTCGTATCTTCTTAATATCTGTTTTTGTCATTCAAACCCCCATCCTCATTCATCAGACATACGTATGAAAGTCTGAATCCCAAGAAAGATTTCAGTTCAACATTAGCTAACATCTCTTTCCCCATTTCCTCAAAAAATTCTTCATACCCTTGTAAATTGGTGTCTGCAATCACTTGCTGTTATTGCCTAACTCGACATCCGTATCTCAGCCCTGGGCAAAAGATGGATCCCAATACAATGCCATTCGTTAAAGTACTAAACCATTTCTATGCATTTACATAGTTTTTTAAATTATTGGCTATAATGGTGGTAGTTGAAAGACCGTCATGTATTCCAAAAGGGTCACATAGTTTTGCTTCATAATCTATAAATTAGCATCTAGATGGGTTCAATAACCCATCATTTCTAAGTCCAGTTTATAGATTTTGATCTATAAACAGAACCCAATAAACATATATAGAGCTAATGGAAAGAGAACTGAACTAAAACTGAATATTCTTGGATTTCACTTTCACCCTTGGATAAACATGTGCCCAAAGACAATTTACTTCACATGTGTATTCACACATTCGTTCATTCATTCACTCAACAGATACTCATTAAACGCTGTCTCTGGGCCAGGTATGGTGTTAGGCTCTAGAGATAACACGTTAAACAAAAATTTATAGAATCACTATCCACAATATCTTAGAATAAGGTAAGCGATACAGACATTAAGTAGATTAAGACACCTAGACATTAACCACATAATCATCTTGTCAACTCTAAAAACATATCTGGGACAGTGTCGCAAAAGAGATGTATTCTTTGTTATGAATGACTAAAACAGAGGTATTTGTCCAAGTAGGGGTGTCAGAGAAGGATTTCCTGAGTAAGTAAAGCTTGACCTGAGATCTTAAAGGTGAGATGAAGTTAACCAGGCCAAGAGGGGATACAAGAGAATTTTAAACAGAGGAAACAGCTGGATGGGTCCTGACATATAGTCAATGGCATGAGTGCACAGTAACATACACTCTTTCCAGGTAGACCTAACCCTCTAGAAGCAAAGTCTTCAATAAGATATTCTATGGCCTTAAGGCATAAATGAGCATCTAGATCCCAGTATAACTTCGTAGAGCAAATTCCACTACCTACCCTTTAATTACATTGGTCTTTGAAATAAGTATTATAAATTTGTATTTTAACAGGAACTGCATATGGGGCTATTTTTTTTTTAAACTGGTGATAACATTAAATACGCTGGCTAATTTGTGAGGACAGATCAGTTTGTCTTTAAAGTCTTTTCCAATTAGAAAATTCTGTGATCCAAATTTAACATTTGAATATAAATGTGGTCATGTTCTCTACTGCTTTGTGTTTTATCTAGTTTCTCAAACAAGACTGTAAATTCTTCATTGGTAAGTACTGCATCTTACCCATTTTTTTATTCCACCTAATAAACAACTGGGTAAATAACAGGTAGTCAATGAATACCTGTTAATTTATCAATCAATTGATCTTTATTTGTCATAGAAGAGTATTATTTCTACACTGCACTAGACTGCTTTTCACTTGTGATTTTTAATGTTTGTTAAAAAAAAACACATTTGTAGCTTGTAAGAAAACACTTCCTGTGCTAAGAGGCTGAGAGTAAATTTTTCCTATTTTCCTGAGGTTTATAATGACAAAATCTGCTATTAAGATTACTTCCATAAAATGCTAAATGATTAATAATTTTAATAACATTAAACTGCTTTTAGTAGATTGCTAATGGCATCGGGATCAGGATATAAACCAAAGCAGCTGGTCATAATCACTTATGCTGAAAACATGTGGCTTTAAGTTGCATATCTTCCAAATCAAGCATAAAATTTTCTCAAGCAAAAGTAGTTAGGAAAAACATAAACAAATATAGCTATACATCCAAAATATAATTACCATGTTTGATATATCAAGAATTCGAAGGGATGTGACCAATTTGTCTTAATTATATAATATAACAATCTAGCTACTAATTTAAAAAATACGCCTTTTTCTTTCGGGAAACCCAAAGGATGTTATGTATAATAAAAGAACTAAGCTTGTCAAATAACTGATCTTTGGTAATGTCATTACTTTCACTGAGAATAGAATAAGACTAGCTTTTTTGAAACTGTGGTAAACTGTCCATAAACATAAAATTTATTATCTTAACCATTTTTTAAGTGTACAGTTCAGTAGTATTAACTGCACATTGTTGTGCAACCACTCTCCAGAACTCTCTTCCTCTTGCAAAACTGAAACTCTACACCCATTAAACAATTCCCTATTCACCTATCCCTCCAGCCCTCGGCAACTCTCATTCTATTTTTGGCTCCAAGAATTTGACTATTTTAGGTACCACATATAAGCGGAATCATATAATGTTTGTCTTTAGAACAAGTAGAGTTTTTGAAGAATGATTACTTTGACTGCTTTTGGCAATGCTTTGGTTGGGTTCCCAATACCCATGCTAACCACTTTCTAGCCTGCCTCCTCTACCATAAAGATTTTTAAGGAAAAAACCACCACCACTTCTACCAAAAATTATATTTCCATGCTTCCTTTCTACACAAGGCATTATTGAGTTTCCTTCAAGAGAGACTGACTCAGTTAGCATGTGCCTTTTAACCTATTCCCCATTCTCACTTTCCTGATTCAAACACAGACATGATATTTGGAGGTAGAATAGTCATCATTTTACTGGGGCATGATAAGCACATGCTAAGTGGTTGAGCAGAAAGTGCCTGATGTCTAATAGCATCATGAAACCATCACACCTGTTCCTGACTACCTCTGAATTTTTTATTATGTGAGAAAAATAAGACATCTCAAACATAATTCCTCACTGATTTACCACTTTTTTCTGACAGATTCATATGAAATTGATCCTTCAAATAGCATACCTAATGGTTAAAACCATGCCCTCAGACATTTCGGGCATATACACATGTATTTAATCTTATCGTTCTTCATAGGTTGTTGAATGTGTAGCTGTATGCATGTTTCTCAGGTTAGAAATTTTAGTTGTCAATGATGTGAAAACAGAAAGGACTAAAAAAAAGTATCTTATTTGTATAATCACATATCAGGGACTTTTTGAAATAGAAAATAATATAGAAAAGAATATTTTATACTGGATCTTCTTTCAAAGAAGTAAATAAAATTGTAATAGGATGTTAGAAAACCTTGTCAGTAGGTGTATAGAACTATACAACAAGTTTCTTCTTAGTTAAAGGAACTACCCAAAGGGCCTAATGGCTTTGTGCAATTCCTCAACCCCTGCCTCTTTCTAAATTCAAATAAAATTAGCATTTATTTGGGATTACTGATATCTGTGCAAAGCATTATGCTAGGTACAGTAGAGGAAATATTGCTTACAATCTAAATTAAAAATAAAAGTCAAATTAAAATAATGCTATTTGGTGAAGTATTTGAACACAGGTTTCATATACAATTATTTTTAAATCATACACAATCTAATATATGGTTTACATTTAGTAGATTGTCAATAAGTATTTATAGATAAAATAATAAAGGTGGAGCAATGAATTTTGCCTGAAGCATCAATGATTATTGATATTTGAGCTGAATTTGGATGAGTATGACTTTGACAATTGGAAACTGTCTTGTTGTTGGGGTTGTGAAAATTTTTTTTTTTTTTTTTTTTTTTTTTGAGACAGAGTCTCACTTTGTTGCCCTGGCTAGAGTGAGTGCCGTGGCGTCAGCCTAGCTCACAGCAACCTCAAACTCCTGAGCTCAAGTGAGCCTTCTGCCTCAGCCTCCTGAGTAGCTGAGACTACAGGCATGCGCCACCATGTCCAGCTAATTTTTTCTTTATATTTTTATCTGTCCAATTAATTTCTTTCAATTTTGGCAGAGACGGGGTCTCGCTCTTGCTCAGGCTGGTCTCGAACATCCTGAGCTCAAACAATCCGCCCGCCTCGGCCTCCCAGAGTGCTAGGATTACAGGCGTGAGCCACCTTGCCCGGCCTGTGAAAATTTTTTGAAGGATGTTTTAGGCATGAGCAAAACGATGGGGTGTTAAGAAAATAAATGGTATATTTCAAGAATGCCAAATAGTCCACTACGACTAGGGATCAATGCATGTTGAGAGATGAGGATTTAATGATAGGTGGAAGCTGGTCCACATAGGATTGCCATTTTTCTGTGAAGAGTTTGTATATTATTCTGCAGGCAGTAGGAAAACATAAAAATTTTCTAAAATAGAAGAGTGACCTGATCCTGCTTCTGTTTGAAAATATAATCTTAGGCAGTATGAGGATGCATGGTGACTGATCATCTGGGAGATTACAGAAATGGTTTAAACAAGAGTTTTTGAGAGCTTTATTTAAGGTTCTACAGTCAAAATAATGAACAAAAAGTGAATATATAAACAATAAGGCTAGAGATCCTAAGATATTGGCAAGTGATTGGATGGATGATAAAAATGGAAGGATGCATTTAAAGACGAGAATAAGGCATTTATCGTAGGTTACCAGAAAGATGAGAAGAGACATAATAAATCCAAAGAATACAAAAGGAGATAAAAATATGGAAGGCAAAGTTCCGAGTTCAGTTTTAGCCATATGGAGTCTCAGGTACCAGTACACTGTGTGTAAATGCTTGGGAGAGAGGCTTGCTCTACATTGATTGTTTTTAGGAATTTCAAACAGGATGATATTACTAACAATGCCTGTGTTTTTAGAAGACGCGATTTCTAATAATAAGTATAATGATAAGAGTGTCATGACAATACCTCATATTTACATAATAATTTACAAACATTTTTTTACATTCATGTTTCCATTTAATTCTCTCAATAACTTTGTGAGTTCATTGGGGGAATAGTTATTATCCCAGTTTTTTAGATGAATCAACAGAGAGAAATAAAATTACTTACGTAAGGACAGACAGCTAAATATATGGGGAAGCTGCATTGAAACACGTATTTTGAATACTAGTTCAGGGATCTTTTCACTTTACTATGTGGCCTTGTGAGCAAAAAGACAAGAAAAAAATTCACAAACTCTTTTTGGTTATAATAATAGTGTGTCATAGAATATACAAAGTTGTATTTTGGAAAGGTCATTAGTTTGTATATAAATTGGTGAGAAAGCATATATATAATATATATGTATGCATATGCATAGTAAGTATATATGCACATACTCATAGAGATATATATGAACATTTCTACATGTACTTCAGTCAAAACAATGTATCACAACAGATTGAGTGTGGGAGTAGAAATAAGAATTTATTTGTCTTCTATCAATATAACTATTAAGAGACTTGTGATAATGTAAAGCAATGTCATGATTTTTGCTGGATTTTCTAAATTTAAAAAAATAAAAATATGCTTACATTTGAAAATATAGTTACTTTATTCATGTTATTTTGATTAACTGATAAATATTTTTGTTTTTTTCAGTTTGATTTCAAATATAGTGAATGTTGGAAGCAAAAGCTCAATGATGTTCTCAATTTTTATGAGTGTAAAGAGGTCCTCGTACCGAAATATGTAAGAACTATTATTGTAAACTACCAGATATTTTATATACAACTATTGCTTTTAACATTCATGACACCTCTGTAAGGGTTGAGACATTATAACATGAGCCGTAGATGTACAAGTGTTCAGACCTCAGTACTATCACTTATGAGCTTTGACTAAGCAAGTTATTTAAGTCCTCTATGCCTCATTTTTACCATCACTGCAATTGTGATAAGGTACATAGTTGAGCTACTTCCAATTAATCTAAGAGCTATGCCATGGTATTCCCGGGGCAGGATGGTGAAAAGAGTTTACTCCTGGTACAAGCAACGATGGGGTACATTGTCTATAGAGAAAGTTAATAACAAAACTTACTAAAAGTCAATTTTCTCTTTATTATCACCATGCACCAGCAATTCTAATCAATGTCAGTGATACAATACTTATTCCCTAAAACATTATTTTTAGATGAAGTTCTAAACATTTGCCCACACCCAGGGTGTAAGGCTTCGATTTTCCCACCGTGCAGATGACTGTGCAGCTCTTGGATCTGCTGAAGAGGGTTTCCAGCTCCAGAGCTCCCCATGGATCAGCTGCTAAGGCCTCTGTTTGACTAGTATCACAGTTCAACGTCTCCCACTGCTCTGTTGCAATTTTCTCACTGCCTTACAACATTGTTCCTGAGAACACACCCCAATAAACCTCATGCATGTAAAACTCTCTGAGATTCTGTTTCTCAGGCAGTTTGACATAAGACAAGTAACTACTTCATGATCACGCAGTGACGAGTTTCAGCACCAGAAATCAAACGCTGGCAAGACTGACTGCAGTACACTCTTAACTGCTTAATAGCTATCTCATTATATAAACATCATTACTTGGTATCTCCAGTTCCTACCAGGAAAAAAAAATAATGATGACCAGTGTTTCAGTGAGGCAGGCAATTTAGATTTTTTCTTTGGCCCGATGTCCAGCCAAGAGCTTTGGTCACTAATGATTAAAGGAGCAATTGTAACCTGTAGTCTGAGTAAGTGACCAGAAGCCATTTTGAGTGGCAAATTTCTCATTCTGCAAAAACTCTGAAATAATCACAAAGAAAGAAAGTATTTTGCTCTGGGAGTCAACTTCGACATTTCACCTCATTAGCACAGCACTTTTTCTTGATTTCCCCTTTTAACTGTATTCTCAGTGCCAGCTGCCTGATCAATGCCGATTTTTCTGCAAAGACAAAAGAAGTTGTGATCTTGTAGACCCTGATGGTCTATCAAACCATCATCTAGGCATTTGCAAGGCCTCATGGAGAACGCCTGTTTTATTTATCTCCATTAAAAAGAAAACATTTTTAACATATTTAAATCACAAGCGATTGGGATTTTTACATTTACTTTCCACATTTACTTTCTGTAAAAAAGAATTGTTAAAATACATAAATACTACTTAACAGAGCTCTCTTATTTTATGTTTATTATAGCACTTGTCATTATTTTTCAGATTTATTTGTTAATGTGTTTATTGTCTTTCTTGTTTCATTAATGTAAACTTCATGAGTATAAGGATCCATATCATCTTTTAAAGCTGCTAGAACAGAGCATGGCACACAGGTGGTACTCAATAAATGTTTATTTAATAAATGCATATCCCAGAAAAAAAAAGGGATAAATCATAAATTAAAGTGGATCTACATTCTGAGAAGCTGGTTAGAAGTTTGGAGCAAAAGCCTTTGCTTTCTTATTTATTTTCTAGTCTACAAATTTTTCTTAATTCCTTATTCTTCACCAGGCACTGTGCAAAGCACTAGATTTGAAGTGGCAAGTGAAATGGATATAATCCCTGCCTGAGAACCTCCATAGAACAAAGACTAGTATCTTCTGTAAACCACGTTTGTGCTAAATTATTAGGATATAGTTGGAAATTTTAATGGACAATATATCAACGCTTTTAGGTAACTGATTATATGACAAATAAAGCTTAACGTATGTTGAGGGAATAAACCATGCTAGCCATTATGTTAAGACTTCTATAAAGTATCAGAATAATTAAAAATATGCTATGTGACACAGATCTTATTATTCCCATTTTTCAAAAAAAATAGAGATACATGTAATATTTTGGAAATGACTTGCTTATTCTCATATAGGAAGTCTCTGAAACAGAATTGGAATCCTAGAACCCAGCACTAACTCTAAAACTCATGAATTTCCCAGCCACTTTCAACCCAGAGAAGGAATTTAAACCTAGAAGCAGGGATAAGTTGGAAAACTCAATTTTTGAAAAACCATTGAAATAGAAATGTTAATTAATATACACTTGATCATCTTTCAATGGAAAAACAGTCCTTTTAATTTTTATACCACAAATTTTCATGAAATCCTTAGTAGTGATCAGTACTCTGAAATAATTACTGCTCTCTGATGGTTTGGTTATTTCTTCAAGTCCTAAGTTATATCAGATATTATATTAATATAGTAAGAAGTAAACAGATATTCCACAAATAAAGAGCTATGCCATGATATACCCAGGGCAGGGTGGTGGTCAATAAGCAATGTGAAGGTGTTCAATGCCATTAGTCACCAGGAAAATGCAAGTTAAAGTCAAATTGTCCATACAAGGAAATACTACATTATAAAAAGTAGTGAATCACTGATAGATGAAACATGGATGAATCTCAAAAGGATTATGAAAGACATAAAATATTGCATACAATATCGTTCCATTTAAGTGAAGTTCTGCAAAAGGCTAAATAAATCTATCATGAAAATTGTCACGGCAGTGATTTCCATGGAAGGATGGGGGAGGATTGACTGAGAAATAACTTCTGGTCCATCTCAAGTTCCCCACAAGGATAATATTCTGTGTCTTGATAGGAATTTTTGTTACATTGGTGGGCGTGCTTGTAAAAACTCATCAAATGATACACTTAGAATTTGTGCATTTCAGAGTAGGTAAATGTTACTTAGAAAAAGTAAGAAAACATTGACCTCTAGTTAATAATATACATACTGAATATTTAGGGCTAAAGTGCACTCATGAACTCCTTCAAAGAATAAGATGGCCAGGCACAGTGGCTTATGCCTGTAATCCTAGTATAGGCAGGCTGAGGCAGGAAGACTGCTCGAGGCCAGGAGTTCAAGACCAGTCTGAGCAACATAGCGAGACCCTGTCTCTACAAAAAGTTTAAAAATTAGCCATTTGTGGTGGTGTACACCTGTAGTCTCAGCTAGTTGGGAGGCTAAGGCAGGGGGACTGCTTGAGCCCAGCAGTTTGAGGTTGCAGTGAGCTCTGATGATGCCACTGCACTCTAGCCCAGACAATAGACTGAAATCATATATCAAAAAAAAAAAAAAAAAAAAAGAAAAATAGATTGATGAATGATAGGGGGATCAATGTAGGGATAGATATGTGCTCATTGTACAATTCTTTCAACTTTTCCATATGCTTGAATATTTTTCATAATAAAATGTGAGAAAAAATAATATGAGCATTTGCTTAAAGTCTCTAATATTAGAATTCTTGCATAAATTCTGTATTACAAAGACCTCCTGACTCTCCCAGGCAGAATTAATTCCATATTCTTCTCTATCTCTAGGAGGTATAGGGAATTAGGATGGTAAGCAAGAATTATTTGAATATTTCTCCCATTATATATTTATGCTTAAATCTGTTACCTACATGATGAATCAATGTTGTTGTCTTATGAATTATTTATAAGTTCGTCACTGCTGTGACTGTGTTAGCACTCTCTTTTATATTACAGTTAGTTATATGCCTATGCTGCTGGTAGGCCACAGACTTTTTGAAGCCAGGGGTTACTTGTGTGCATTTTTCTATCTATTTCTAACATTTAACACATTGTGCTATATACAATTGGTGCCCTAAAATCATTTGTTAAACAGAATTGAATTCTGGTCATCATCATCCACTTTTACTTGCCTGTATGTCACATTTTCCCTTTCTTCACAAATGTATTCTTCGGTTCAGCCTTCTCAATCTCTGTCGAATATCTAGAAAACTAAGTCAGGAGTTTTTGATTAAAATAGCAATTTTGATTTTATGGCTAGAACTCTTGATCATTGCTTGGATCGCATATACTGTTGTTACATATGAGAAATAATGGATGCCCATATCTATTGTGTGCGTTTTTATAAATTCTTCTAAATGTAGAAGGACTTTACTAACAACCTTCCAAAATATCTTCCAATTTTTTTTTCAGATTATTTGAAATAGTATCTCTTCAAAACACTGTGTTTTTTGTTTTGTTTTGTTTTTTTGAGACAGAGTCCACTCTGTTGCCCGGACTAGAGTGCCGTGGTGTCTGCCTAGCTCACAGCAACCTCAAACTCCTGGGCTCAAGCAATCCTTCTGCCTCAGCCTCCCGAGTAGCTGGGACTGTAGGCATGCGCCATCATGCCTGGCTAATTTTTTCTATGTATTTTTAGTTGTCCATCTAATTTCTTTCTATTTTTAGTAGACATGGTGTCTCGCTCTTGCTCAGGCTGGTCTTGAACTCCTGAGCTCAAATGATCCTCCCTCCTCAGTCTCCCAGAGTGCTAAGATTATAGGCGTGAGCCACCATGCTTGGCCCAAAACACTGGTTTTCAACAATATGGAGGTCCCTCAAAAAGTAAAAAATAGAACTACCGTATGATTCAATAATCCTTCTGCTGGGTATATATTCAAAGGAAAAAAAATCAGTGTATCAAAGAGGTATCTTCATGCCCATGTTTTTTTCAGCATTCTTTACAATAGCCATAATATGACATCAACCTGAGCCTTCAACAACAGATGAATGGATAAAGAAAATGTGGTATATATACACAATGAAATACTATTAAGCTACAAAAAGAATGAAATTCTGTCATTTGCAAAAATATGGATGGACCTGGAGAATATAATGAATGAAATAAGCCAGATACAGAAACACAAATATTGCATGATCCCTCCTGTATGTGGAATCTAAAAAAAAAAAAAATAAGAGACATAGTTGATCTCGTAGAAGCAGAGAATAGAAAAGTGGTTAGCAGAGACTAGGGAGGGGAGAGGGAAGAGTAGGATGAACAGAGGTTGGTCAATGTGTACGAGGTTACAATTAGACAGGAGAAGTACGTTCTGGTGTTCCACTGCACAATAGGGTGGTGATGATTATCAGTAAGGTACTGTATATTAAAAAATAGCTAGAAGGGAGGCATTTGAAAAATGTTCTGACCGCAAAGAAATGATAAATGCATGAGATGATGGATATGCTAAGTATTCTGATCTGATCATTATACAACATATATGTGTATGAAAACATCAAATTTTATCCATAAATATGTACACTTATAATGCAACAATTAAAAAACCCCACTTGTTTTTATATGATTCTGAGGACCTCATTGCAGAGGCAGCCACTGAAGCATCATCTGGGTTGCTGATGAGCGTACTTGAAGTCATTCTTTTGAGATGACGTTTAACTTCAACAGTGGTGGGTTCATAAAGTAACTTATAAATCATAAAAAAATTCAAATATGTAGCTAAGAATGGTTATCATGACCAGAGAGGAGCTGGTAATGATCTATTATTAGAAATTTAACTAAAAGTAAGAAAACATAAGTGAAAGAGAACAATTAATTCTACGTAGAATTAAATTTAAAAGGTATGCTGAGTACCTATATATTTGGCCTGTTGAGTACAATGTCTAGAACACAAGACAGCATGGAATGTGGGCTCTGTCCTCAAGGGGCATATTTCAATGCCTGAGGAGAAAATAGTCACTTCTATGGAACAAGAAAATATACCTCGTTACTACATCAGGGTCTTTTTGATTGGCCACCTACAACTTTCATAGAAAATATCAGCTTCTCATTAGTTGGAGGTTTAAGGATGTTTTCAGAAGCCATTTTCAAAGTAGATAAAGGAAAATTCTTACTTCCTCACTGCTCTGTCTCTGAAGGGTGGTCTGTGGAAAAGCCATATTTTTCCAGGAGAGTAGCCCTGAAATGATCTAGAAGTTGTTCCCACAACCTCTGAGAGGTGGTACTACGAGCCTGGGAGAATTCATGATAGAAGAAAGACAAAGAGGGGGAAGAAAATGTGGGACAAACATATTTTTAGTAGTCAGATAGCAGAAATATTGATAAAATGGCTTTATTTTCTTAAACACATAGTCACTGTTCAGTACCAAATAATAGTGACAGCTCATCACATAAAGATATGATTTTAATGAGGCTAAATGCATATTATTTTTCCATTTCTGCAAATTATAAATCTACTAGACTATTTTTATGAATGCTCTATGAATAATATTCTCATAAACATCTATATAGTTATTTTTATAAGTAAATATAAGTTTAGATTAATAAAAAATTTAGATTAATATTGTAAGGACTGTAAATATTTCACCAAATACTTAAATAGACTTCAATACAATGTCTTCTTTTCTTATTTAGTAGTATTATGTCAGCATAGAATAGTGAATTAGAATGTCATCTCTGCAGCTGAACTCCTTGACTTCAAATTTCATCTGGGCACCTAATTGCTGTGTTAATTTGAGTGAGTTAATTTACTTCTCTCTGGCTTATGTTTCTCATCTACAATGATATGTGTAATAATGATAATTATCTCATAATGGTGTATTTTAAAAGTATGCATATATGTGTATGTATATATGTAATATTTTGTGTCTATATATGTGTCTGAATTTAGACACAAAATTATATAGCCACAAATTATTGCATATATATATACATATATGGACACAAAATATTTCATATATACATAGAGAGACTGAAAATATTACATATATATATCTCTCTTTTCCAACATTGCCTGGCACATGGTCAATACTTGAATAGTGACACATGCTATACATATATAGATACAAAATATTATATACATATGCATATATATTTTAGAACATTGCCTGACACCTAGTTAATACTTGCCATAATTACTTGCTATTTAAAAAGTATATATGTATGTAACATGAATTATGTATTTATATATGTATATGTATGTGATATTTTGTGTCTCTATATATAGAGACACAAAATATCACATACATCAATATATTTATATTTTAGAACACTGTCTGCCACATTGTAAATACTTTCTATTATTAATTAGTAATAGCGGTGTGATGAAAAGTATATATATCCATACAGAAAATATTAGTTTTTTAAAACATTTTATGAAGATATATTGTAATTCTGTTCAGTATAACCAGGATTGTTCCTGCCGTTCCTGTGTTTAGTTGTTTTTAGCAATGTAAAATAACATAGCCTGCTTTTCAGACTAATGATTTTGAATATCAGCCATAAACTCATGATGACAAAATTTAATTCATTAGGATCAAACTTACCCAGTAAGTTTAGATATAATTATCTACCTGCCTATTTCACATCTACTCTTGAATGTCTGATAGCCATCTCAAAATTAATATATCTAAAATAGAGCCAATGATTTTCTGTACCTCACAGCCTATTCTTTAACATTCTCTGTCTTTAAAGTTGGCACCACCATCTATCCAGTTGATCAGGTTCCAAACAATAGAGTCTTCATTGACTCTTTTCTTTTACATCTCAAATCCAGTCAATCCATTGGTAAGATCCTGTTGGCTCTCCATTCAAAATGCTGTACACAGCCAATTCATGCATTTCATCCATCTCCGCTACCACTCAGTACGACCCACTAGCACCTCACACCTGGATCCACTGAAGCACAGTCACTGCACCCTTCAGTTTCCTCTCCACGAGCAACTACAGTATCTTAAAAAAAACCACAACAGATAATGTTACTTTACTGCTCAAAGCCCTCTAATAACTTCCCATTGCACTTATAATAAAACCTAAACCTGCGAGGGCCTGACTGTTATAAACCCAGGACTCCTCTCACGTGATTGCTTCTGACTCTCTCTCACTCTCTGGGTTCCAGCTACACCTTGATGTTCTGGGAACATGCCCAGCATGCTCCCACCTCATAGCCTCTACATTTGCTCTTCCCTCTGTTGGACCACGGTTCTCGCAATTATCTGAACACCTGATGCACTCTTTTCCTCCAAATCTCAGCTCAAATGTCAGCCCCTGAAAGAATTTTTCGTACCTACAAAATTGTACCCTTGTCATTTTCAATTCCCTTACCTTATTTTTGTTATCTTCATAATACTTATTATTAATGACATATTTAATATTTATTTGTTTGTTAATATTAATTAAACTCTATGAGGGCAGGGTGGAGACGTAATGTTTTATTTACTGCAATGGCCCCTTGCTTAAGTAAGTCTCTAGCCCATGGTAGATGGAAAACAAATATTTACTCAATGAATGAATAAATGATTGGTCGATGCCAATGTGTTTAAGATCATCACAACATTGAAAAGTGGTTTGTTGAAGTGGTAGAGGTGATTGTGGTTTACAGAGCACTAAATAAAACTCATGACTTTATAATCTCCACTAGTCAGGATTTGTTTTCCTATAGTTCTAAAATTGTCTAACCATGAAGCATTAAACTGACTTGTGAGAAAAACCCATAAGATGAATTGAATTATTCACTATCTTCCACATCTTTTCCTTAGAGATTAAATGCAAAATGATTAGTGAAAGCAATTTCAACAGAGGGAAGCAGGAACTGGAAAAGGCTGTTTTTTAGTCTATCTATTACTGAAGTAAACTTATACCTTTGAATATGAATAATTTCCCTGTGTTAATTAATAAAATAATATTTAAGGCTCATCATATCTATAAATCTTTCAATTTTCTGTTTTTTTGAGATCATTAGTAAAATTTTAATGGGGTCATTAGCTATCAATGTAGTTATTCTTTTGAGTTGGATCGAAAGAATGTGTAAAATGACTATATAGGGTACATACATCCGCAGAATGTCCATACAAAAAAAATGTCCATTTTTTGTAATTTGATTTACAAGCTTTGATGACCTGCTCCGTGAAAAGCAATGTTGTAAAAGGGATGTTGAGAACAAAAACGGAACAAACCACACACGCCTATATCTTGATTTCATACACAATTGTCACAGTACAAAAGAGCACACAGAGAAAGAGAGAGAGTGAGAGAGAGATAATGCAGTAAGATAGATGGGAGATTAGAAAAGTGTCATCACTCACTTATGATTTTATTCCTTTTCCTCAGAAGCCAGAGAGAAAAAATATCATCTCTTTATCTTCAGCTCAATAAAGCAAAATCTGAATGATGTCACCATGAATGAAAATGATTTCATGGAAGTCATTACAAGATGAGTTGAAGAATAACCCAAGGGAAAGAAAAGATAGGAAGATTGTTTTACTGAATCACATAAGGTGCACATAAATATTTTACACAAGAATATTCCTATGATAGATATGGAATCTAATCTGAGATTTGCAAGTCTTTCATCAAAGCATCAGGCTTGTGATCTTGGGAAGTCATTTACCTCAAAGATGTGACAGATCACAGTACCAGGTCTTCAGACAACCAGGAATTACCTTTGCATTTTGTATCCATTTTCTTATTTTACATTTTAACCTTATTGAATAAATGTCCAAGAAATTTTAAAAATTGTGACATGACCTTATCTACCTTATTTGACAAGAGACTGACTAATAAAATAATCTTTAACAGAGCTGTAATTTCTTATGGCATTTCATTGGTGATTATTAGAATCTAATACATGTTTACAGCTCAACCAATTCTGTTAGGAAATTAGTGTACATGACATATGAGAAAAATATGTATTGAAAAGAAGAAAGTGCAGAAATGACACAAACTCAAACTACAGCATATATTTATGTTAAATGGATTTTTTTATTTTGTTTCCATTGAACAGAAACAGTCTTATTTTTAAAGGCCTCAAACATCAATTAAAGGAATTTAATTGATTAAATCTTCCAAAAGAACTGATTCACTGTAGATTCACTGATTCTAAATATCTACAGGTAGTTTTAAAAAGGAAAAGACAAAAGTCTTGTCTTATACCAAGAAATGTTCTGAAGTGGTCTATCATTAATAATTAATTTAGAATCCTCTGTCAAAACATTAGTCACGTATTTGCTATTAATGTCAGTTTAATCGGTGCTTTCATGCGGAAATCTCAGATTTCTGCCTCATATTGCTTTCCAAGACAATGCTCCAAGAAAAGGGGGGGGAGTTAATAAGAAATATCTAATCATTCTTTAATTATCTTTTAAAATAAATGACAGTCAAACCGAAAATGTGAGGAAAATATATTAAAACAGTGCTATTGCTCACACAAGACAGACAGTTTTTCCCTCTGTATTTCAAAGCCAAACCATAGCAGATAGGCAAGGATACAATTTGTTGGATAAATAAAATATTTGCTCCAATTCTTAGAAAGTTATCAAAAGTATGGTGGACAAATAATTAATTTACATGTCTAATAAACAGTAGAGTAAAAATACAAAAAGCAGAAAACGAAAAGCACCTTCATCGTTTCATTGTACTGTTCAGTTCATCTCTTCTTATTTATTCATGCTCATGCTTTCACCTTCATTCTGTCTCTTTAAAAGTATGCTTAACTAAATGTGAGTGCTTTTAAATATTTCAATCCTACGCCAGTTTGGTGGATACAGCGTTGTTTAACAGAAAGAGTACATCTGAAATTATGAGATTCATGTCCAATTTGTGACCATCTAATGCAAAAAACAAGTTATTTCATGCTTTTTAAAAATATGTATTTTCCTATGTAAGTGTCAATTTGAATTATGACTCCACCACTTATTAATTATGTGCCTTTGAACATATATTTAAGTTTCCTTGTTTCAGATTCCATATTTGTAAAACAGAGAAAATGGCATTTATTTTAAGTAAATGTTGTTAAGTAATACATATAGAAATATCTAGCATGTTGCCAGGAGTGTGGGAAGCACAGGAAATATTAACTGAATCTGAAAAAAAAAAGTGTAACAGCATTAAAAGGAATTTGAGTCATTGAGTTAGACCACTAACTTTCTAAGCTACTAGAACAATTTGCAGACATGGCCAGGGATCCTCTGCCAGGAATCCTGAGATACTTGAAAATAGAAAAGAACTTAGAAAACTGGATAATAGGAAAAAAATAATCTTACTGGTTTTTTTCCAAAGGGAAGACAATGAGATCCATAAACCATCATTCATGAGTTTGATATCTGTCAAAAGCAAAATCCTATGGTGGATTAAATACATGTTTCGTAAGCGTTTGCCAGAGGAAGTGGTTATGATCAGGCGTCGTTGAATCTTCACAAAACGTATACATTTTACATTGGCTTCCTTTGTGTATTTCACAGGTTACCTGACAAATAAATTATGAAGGTGGTAGATTTTAGCCAAACATTTGCATTTGACTGAATCCAAATCTTACAGAACAGATCATTTTATTAAAAGGGGTGCAACAGAGAAAGATGAAGCTTTTATTGCCTCCTTGGTGCTTAAAAAAGAGCAATTTGAGGCTCTGCCTCGGGTGGGGCAAAGGCAATATATGTAACCTAAACATTTGTACCCCCATAATATGCTGAAATAAAAAACATACAAAAAACCACAAAACAATCAAACAAAGAACAGTCTTGAAGTCAGAAGGCTGCAGGTTCCCGACCGCTCTGTCAATGGTATGATCAGTTGGATTTCTAGCTCAGTGCAGAATCATACCAAAAAAGAGCCTAATTAATGGATCTGTGTTTATTTTTTTTTACATGGTAGACACCAGTTTAGAGCTGATCTTTGTTTCTTAGTGTAGTCATATTTAACACTTTTAAATCAATGCTTCAAATAAAGAAATAGAAGATCTTCCTGGCAAATCTATTTTACTCAAAAGCTTTTGTGATATAAGACGGTAAATGAATGACAGGTCATATCAAATTCAACGTCACAAGCTGAGAGAGCATGAAATGACAGAAAGAAGATTAAAAATGACTTTGATAAGTTAGAATAATGGTTCTCAAATAATTAGTTAAAATGAAAGAGAGGTAAGTATTTTCCATTTGAGTTTAAAATGTCATTTACTCCACTTGTGTACATAAGAGAAGATCTATGATTATTCTCTTGGGAATAGGACTTAGATGGTAAAATGATGGCAGGTTTTTCTTTTCATTAAGTATCGTTAAACAATAATATGTGAATACAATTTGCTCATGAAAGGCAAAAAATTTATTGAGAAAGTTAGAGCCCTTTCATCTATATCCCTTATTCTGTTTCCATCCTACCTCAACTCTCCAGGAAAACTATTTCATTAGGTTTAATCCTTTTGCCTGCATTAATATTAGTGGAAAGTATCTAGTTTTTGTCTGTGTTTTCTTTTTCTTTTCTTGTAATTTACCAAAATAGTACATACTCATTATTGTCCCTAATATTGTGTAGCCTAGGTAAGAGTACTAAAGGATGTTCACATTTTGTATGACCAAATATTTAAACGTTTCAAATCAAGCTAGGAAACAGTTGCATACAAATATTTTCTATTTGGCAACCTTGGTAAGTATTATGACAAAATATGAGTAAGTTATGGTTTTGACACGACTGAAAGTTAGAAAATATCAAAGATGATTAAATTTATTTATAATTCTATGTGTCCGTTTTGCTGCTGGATGGCTATTCTTACAAAATTATCCCATAAAATTATTTTTTCTTGCTTCATTTCAGCAAATTCATTATTCATATAGTAATAATTAGGATTTTCATTAATTTTTATTCTCCTGAGAGTATGATACAAAGGATTAAAAAACAATGTGATTGTATTTGAATTGTATATAATATAAAATTACTTTATAAAATGTATAAATTAACACATAAAAATAATTTTGTTTGCTAAAATATTATTTTCTTTGAAAATATTCATAATTACTTAAGGAAAAAGCAAAACACAGATTATAATTCATGAATATCAACATTTAAAAATATTTAAATAAAGCTGATTTTTAAAAATTTAATTAGATCATATTAAATATTTCTTCACATTTTATTTGGATATAATTTAAACTTATAGATAAGTTGCAAAACAAAAAGAAGTACAAAGAACAATCATTTACTCTGTACAAAGATTTGTCTATTGTTGACATTTTACCACATTTGGTTTATCATTTACTCTTTCACTTCTTTTCTTTTCTATATAGATATTTGTGCACACGCACAAACACACATACATAATTTTTTTCTGGACTATTTATGGGTAAGTTGGGTACATCATAGCCTTTTGCCTCTAAATGATTCCACGTCTATTACCCCCCAAAATAGATATGTCTTTATATAACCACAGTTCAGTTACCAACTTCCATAAATTTAATTTTGGATACAATCATTTTTATCAGATCTACCATTGTATTTCCAAGGTTGACTCAAAAAATATAGGTGATATCACATCTGCAGGTACATGTCTTAGTCAATTGAGGTTGAAAAAACACAATACCGTAGATCGGGTGGCTTAAGCAACAAAAGTATATTTCTCACAGTTCTAGATGCTAGGAAGTCTAAGAACAAAGTGCTGACAAATTCTGTGTGTGGTTGTCTGGTGAGGGCCCTCTTCCTCGTGTCTTCACATGGTGGAGAGAGGGAGAGCTCGTTGCTTTCTCTTTAGAAAAGCACGAATCCCCTCGTGGGGTACCACTCTCATGACCTCATCTAAACCTAATTACCACCTAAAAGCCTCACCTCCAAATACCATTGCATTAAGGCTTCAACATCCTAATATGAATTTGGGGATGAAAAACATTAAATTCGTAGCAGTACACAATGTTCTTCTGTTTCTCATTGATGATAATAATTTTGATCACCTGATAAAAGTATTGTCTGATTTCACCGCTGTATAATAGGTTAATTTTTTTCTAGTGAACAGTCTTCAGGGAGATACTTTAAGAAATTATTCAGTCTCTCATCAAAATTTCCCCTTAGATTTAGCATCCATTGATGATTGATTCCTTTATGATTTAATCTTTACCATGAGAGCTGTGAAATTATGGTTTTCTGACTCTAGCACTGCCTCCACCTTTACAGGAGGCACTTGGCATTCTACTGTGTGTAAGAGCTCACCCATTTTCCCCCTCGATGTGTCTATGCATATATTTATTATTGATATGGTCTCATGAATTTCTACTTTCTTCAATGTTTTATAACTCATTATTGTAATTAATTATTTTGATGCTTAAATTATCCCAGATTTGGAGAATTGGGCCCCTTCAAATGGACTCTTACATCCTGGTGACATACTTCCTGCCATTTGGGGGGGGAGCGTTGATTTACAATCTTGTGTAACGAAATGTTCCAGGCTCATCATATACCTGTCTTGCACAATCTTAGAATCAGCCATTTCCTGAGGGAGGCTTTGTTCCTTTTAGTGGCACATGGTATTAGAGACCAAGACGTGAGAGATGGGTGTGCTTATTCCTGCTGAGATGTCTGCTTCTTGGTCCTTTCAGCTGAGAAAGCAAGGACATATATGCACGACTATGTACATATATCTACACATACAAATATATACAAACATGCATATAGATATATACATACCTATATGTGTGTACAAAATCATGCCAACACACATGCTTAGAAAATATTAGAAAATCATGAACTCATGTCAATATCTCTAATTCCAATTAATCTCCATGGAAATTTGTTTTTTTTTTTGTTTTTGTTTTGGGTTTTTTTTTTTCTTCATTTCCTTTTGCAGGTCCCTTCCTCCACATTGAGATTTTTATTTCCCAACACATAAACCCACTTGAAGCATTTAATAATTTGCTCAAGTCAATAACATATATAAAATAGATTCTGAATCAATTTGCCTATACCACTACAATAATCAAACCTCTAAAAAAAGTTCAGGATTTATTTGAATTCTTTGCCCCTCACATCTACTGAGCTGAAAGCTATAGAT